>QEOT01124079.1:0-88431 GCA_003123785.1 Pterocarya stenoptera
CACCAACTTTGCCTCATACATATCCTTTAAAATCACATTCACAAATCTTAATTATTATTCAAATTTAAAGACATCACGTAAGAGAAATATGGATATATATATATATAGTGTCTTATGATATATCTTTCTTGCAAATATAATTCTACCTGAATATTTATACCAACATCAATAAATATTATATAATCCATATCATGTGTCTATCCTTTTTTGACTTATGATTTTCCAGTTCTAATATAGATGTTGAAGGAGACAAAAATAGTAGGCACAAATATACTAGGTAAAGCCCATCAAAGGGCCACGATTAGGAGGCAGGTGGAAAGAGATAAGGAGGGGATAAAGAAAAGCAAATGTCAGATAGGAAGAAAAAAAAGGAGAGAAAAATGAGAAATGAAGAAAAAATGTATGAGATACACAAAGAAAGAGTGACATAAAGCTGATTTTCTCACCTACTACTGATAGGGCCACAATAAAAGAGGATTTGAGATTTGAGGAAAGGGGACTTCAAGACGGCTAAGCGAAAATTACAAGAATGCAGAGATCATCTTCAACTTTAGAACAAGAGCTCCAGGATATAATTATCTTCTCCAAAAAAGATATCTCAGTTCTCCATTGTACAGAGAGAAATGAGAGACCATAATAGATTATAAAATACTCATATTATAGTAGATTTATCTTCCTAATGACCTATGGACATAAACCTAGTGTCGAATCATGTAAATATGTGTGTCTTTATCTTTATTTACATTTCTTATATTTATTTTATATTTACTACTATGAATATACATACGGACACCATACCACCACTTCGAACTGCCTCATCTAGTTGACTACTTCAATGGGTTGGGAATGACTATTTCTCTCCTTTCGGCTTATTGAATGATTTTTAGCATTAACAGATGTTTTTTTTTTTTTTGGTTGTCAAAACCATTACTTGCATACCGAAAAGCATGTCATATATCTATGCTTACAAAGAACCCAAAATATCAATATGTTTGAACTTTCCCTTTTCTTAATAATTTGTTTTTTTGGATAAGGAAAGACTGAAAGAAGAAGAGATGCCACAGAACCTTTTTATTATTATTATTATTATTTTTATAATAGCGGATCACCTTCCATTTATTAAAAGAAGGATATACAAAGTTGATTTAAAAATAAGCCAATTACAAACGTTAATAGTTTCTCAGCATACTTTCGTGACTGATATGGTCTAGTCCAGACGACAGATCTCTAAAAACTAAAGTTTAAGAGATAGCACGACTCTGTCTATGACAGAACCATATTATTTGATGATATAGTACCGACGACGAACTTTGGTTAAAAGTTGCGGTAATAATTAATTAAGGGGATTTTAACGATCGACTTTGCATTTTTACATGTTTTTTCTTTCTTACTTTCTTTGCATGGTTAAAAAGAGTGATGAGAAAATCTTGCACGCAATTAACACATGCATTGTAGATTGTATTGTTTCTTCTATATTAATGAATTTCACTTATAATAAAAAATCACATGCGTTGTACAGATGATCTGTACAATGTCTATATGTGTCATCTCTCTTTGTGTGTGAACGAGAGGGACGAGAGTGGAGGGTTAAAATCGTGGTGAAGGGGAGAAGAAGCTTCCCCAACATAAGGGTTTCTTTCCCTTTTAAAGGACATCTATTATTACCTTAAAAAGTTTTAGAGAAAATAATATTTTATTATGAGAAATTCTACATATATAAGTCTTACACTACACACCTCCACCTAATCAAAATGTAATTTATCATTTTTGCCCTTCTATCCTAATGTTTAAATATGTGTGTATTTAAATAAAAGAATAAAAATTACAAATCACATATTAGTTAGGTACTAGATATATATGGTATAAGACTTCCTTGTAACATTTATCTTTTATCATTTTATAAAAATATAGAGATTTTTTTTTCTTTTCTTTTTTTTTTTAAAAAAAATTGTTAATTAATAGATAAGCCGTATATGAAAGTGAGAGATCGTAGAACCTATAATTCCTTAGGAGTTGCCTGAAGTGAAGATAAGCATCTTTATTTTTAGTGGTATGCTCCCTCCAGGTCTAAGATTTAAATTCTCTTGAGTGAAACTAATTTCTATAAATCATTAGATCAGAAAAGTTTTTCCTTAAATTACTTGATGCATACTTACAAAAACTCCTTATCGAGAAAGTTTAGTATTTATAAATCTCACGCAATTCTTTTTTAAAATAATGAGACGATCCATAAATATTTTTTTTAAACTAAGATATGGTTAATCTAATACCGACCAAAGTAAAGAACTTTTAACTAATTATACTTTTCAAATAAATTTTAATTAATTATATTTAAAAAAAAAAAAAAAAAAAAACAGAAGGCCGGCCGGGGGCCGGAGATGGTCGGCAATTTCTTGCAGTACTCACACACGTACGAAATGATAAGGAGAACAAAAGCCGAATAAAGTTTGTGAGATGAGAGATCCATTGATTCTAACCCACTGTTATAACACGTCTTTAGCATGCATTGGACCCTTCCACATCTATTCATATTAATATTCTAAATCAAATTCATTGTACATCCCAACCACCCCTTTTTTTCTTTTGTCTAAAATAAAAGAACCATCAACATTTTATGTATCAATTAATTATATAGTACCCCACCACATATGACATGGGTCCCTCTCGATCAGTACCAAGTCTATGTTTTTCCAAGTCAACCTATTCGGATTCACTGTCTCTCCCTCCCCCCTTCTCTCTCTCTCTCTCTCTCTCTCTCTCTCAACTGCTAAGGAAGCAATTCTTGACCATTCCGATCAAACTGGTCAAAGCTCCGGCCAGTTGACCTTACATAGTCCATACTTGACCGTTTCAGTGTATTGCTGTGCAAATTTTTTATTTTATTTTATTTAGTGATTAAAAAGTTATTTTAAATGTATGATATATTTTTTATTTTTTAAAATATTTGAATATGTTTAAAAAATATATAAAAAAAAGAAAGAAAAAGTAACAGACAGTACGAAGGAGAGGTGCTACTCAGGCAACAAAGTAGCACCGCTCATTATTTTATCATGAAAAAAATTGATTCATAAATAATTATATTATATAAATTAATAAAAAAAACATTAATATTTAAACTATTTTTATGATTATAACAAGTCCCAAGGTAAATATGTAAAGATTTATGTTTAATTTTCATTTAAATGGTTGGGTTTAAATGTTGTTAAAAAAATAAAATTATGGGTAAGCTTTCCATTGGACAATATTTCTAGCACGATGGATGACAAGACAAGTACGTGATAAGAAAATAGCAATAATTAATGTAGCTAACAATAGTGCAAGCGAGAGATAAAGCCCACTCTTTAATTTCATAACCACTAACAAAGAAATGATTTCACACACTATATGATGACATGAATCTTAATCACTATAAAAGTGATTAGACAGAAAATTATAATTAAGGTCCCGTTTAGATAGATAGTATAAGTGTCTCATCTTATCTCATCTCAGCATTACAGTTTTTTTAAATTCTAATATAAAATATAATAAATAATTCAAATTTTTTAAATTTTAAAATAATAATATTATTAAAAAATAATATTCTAATAATATTTTAGTCAACTTTCATTTAAAATCATATCATCTCATCCCATCTCACTGTCCAAACTGCGTCTAGATGGTTCTAACAAAAATCACAAGACCATTTCAAATGATTTGCACCTCCCAAAAGCATCCCCAATAACTTTTATTCTATCTTATATATGCTAATCCAATATTAATCTCATTTCTAGGCATCATCTTCTTTTAAAAGGTCACATCCTTGGTTGGTTTGGTTCTTGATGGAAAACATCATCTAATAAGTAGGATTGTTCCGTGTTTAGAATTTAAGAAATTATATTTATAAGTCCTTATATTATCGCACTTAATACATTATCGATATAGAAACCTACCACATCATTAAAAGCTCATGGCACCGTTGAAATTATAAAAAATAAATTAAAAAATTAAAAAAATATATTTATTTATTATGATTAATGTGAAACAGTATATTTATGATCGGCATATAAGTGTTCAAAATCCATATTTGTTATTTTATCAAAAAAGAAAAAATCCATATTTGTTACCAAGTTGTAATAATTATGAAGCTAAATTAATGACAAAAATAAAAGAAAATTGCTGGTACATGAGTTGGAATTCTAAATCCCAAGTCTCGGGAACTTTCAAACAAAATATAAAAAATAATTTAATTTTTTTAAATTTTAAAATAAATATAATATTAAAAAATTATATTCTAACAATATTTTAACTTTATAATATTTTTATTCAACTTTTTCTTTCTCTTTTTTTAAAACCCAATTAAACATCATAACTCAAACTATTTTATTATTATTCACAAATTATTTCATTACTATTTACAGATCATTTTATCTCCTCTCACAAACCATTATTATATATTGTTTATCCGAACTGAGAAAAAGCACACGGTTTTCTTCTTAACTGATCGAGAGCTGTGACTGAATAAAATTAACCGCAACTTGCAAAAGCATACTCATTTTTTGGCTTTTTTCTTAGTTTTTTTAAGTGTCATTATACTAATGAATTAAAGTGCCATTTGCACAACTTGTTCTATTAATGCATTTTAATCTCATTTTGAATGATGATAATCTTTTGGTCTGTAGTGGTGACAATAAATACGTTCTCCCAAAAAGTATAATTTATTTATGTTCCCGAATTTCCAGCCATTTTATATCACTTCTTTTATTAACGGGGGTTAAAAATTTAAAAATTTAATTAAATTAGTATCTAACCATTATAGAATTGTTTTTATCAATAGTTAAATATTTGATAATTGATACCAAATCAAAGACCATGTCACATACAAATCACAGAAGGAACAACCTATAGATTGAATTAAAATATCTTAGTACTACATTAAGTGGTGCTAAGCCATTGAATATAGATAAATGGGTGAAATTGCCAAAAAGGTAAATAGCTACTACTAAGTAACTATTAATGGAGTGAGCTACTCGGAAAATCAAATTCAAAAACATGCATGGTAGAATATTATGATCATAAGGCCAGATTAAAGACTTAATCAAATTAATATCTAATAGTCATAAACATTTTAGATTTTAACAACTTCAAATCTTTTATATTCTTTTGCCTTAAAAATTGGGATAAAAGTACAATATTAAAATCCTAAACATTATTGTTTTCTTACTCTCTTTAAAGGATGTTTACGATCATAAATTTACAATGATGCTTAATGTTTAGTTGAATATTTTGAACCTTAAATAATAGGTATACAGTAAATTTCAAATGAATACAGATCAATATTTAGAGCTGTAATTGAATTAGTTCGTACAATTGTTTGCTCCATACTCATTCAGTTAAATTCAAACTGAGCTCAAGGTGTGAAAGAAAAAACTCAATCGTGAAAATAAAAACATACTCGATTAGTAAATAACACATATTTAATTAAGCTTGACTTGACTTAGTTAAAGCCTGTTAAGATCTGCTCGTTTATGCTCAACCTATCTCTTTAGCTTGATCCGATTAGAGCTCGCTCGATCATACGTTGTTATATATGCATATTAATATTAATAATTTATTCATTTATGCCTAAATGTTGAATGTAATCCATAATTATATGTTATTTAGCAAGTACTTAAGTGATTAATATATATATATATATAATATATATTATATTAATTTTTTTTTTTTTGACCAATATATTATATCAAACTTGATTTGATAATCCAAGAGATCAACTCAGCTCGAATAAATTACACCCTTATCAGCACTGGAACCATGTCCTCCATATATTGTGTAAATGCACGCGCAATTACTCTAATGACTTGTAAAAAAAATAAAAAATAAAAAATAAAAAAAAGGAGAAGGAAAGAAGGGTAATTCTGGGTATTCGCTTTCTGGCTCTGCAAATGCTGAGTGGCGGTTTGACCTGGGGCCTGATGGAGCGGAAGATACATTGCACCTTGCATGTAAACAAAAATGCAATATTAATGTACCTGATGAGCGTCTGAATGTGACAACTTTTTTCCCCACTTTCCAATATATATATTGGCTTTTTAGTGAATTATATACAGATACACGCACATACATTTGAGTCCCAAGACTCTTTCTATTCCTTCTTCTTTCTTCTCCTTTTTTTTCCCTACTTGTTGGGGTTTCAAATGCTCTTCAGCCTTGTTTTTGCATCAGTAGTTGTGTTTCTTTTTGGTCTGAGTATTGGGTTTTGCTCTGAGGCTCGGTTTGGATTTGGATTCCTGGGGATTGAAAGTGTTTGCTCATGTCTACCCTCGTCAATTACCGTGGTGAGTTTTTCTGGGTCTTTGATTTTTTTTTTTCTTTTGCTTCTTTGGTTGATTTGCCGGTGGTTGATTAGTTCTTGGCGGATTTGGCTTTATGGGTATTCTTTATTTTTGTTTGATATTAATGGGTAAGCGTTGGTTTCTGACATAGCTTCAGATCTTAACTATATCTTTGATCTGGGAATGGTTTGGATCATTAACCGACTAGGAGACAAAAATTGTTTGGATGTATAATTAAGAGTTGAAGCCTAAAATTTTGGTTGATTGGTTGTATTTTGTGTTATGTTTAAACTCACTTCATCTTTTGGCCCTTTGGGAGGTCTGTTTTTGAGAAATGATTCGTTCTTTTTTCTTTTCTTTTTAAGAAATGTTTCCTTCTCCCACCGGAACAAGTAGGAGACGTTTAGGTAAAGCAAGATCGATGTTTTCTTATAGAAAACTTAAACAGCTATGATAGATTGCACTTGAGTTTAATGGTAGATCCTAATTCAATAATTTTTGGAAAAAAATCGCGGATATCAAAATTTTCTTAGTAAGGGAAGCTTAGATCTTCTTTTAGTAATAGCGTGGAAGAAACGTTTGGCAGGGAAATCGCTAGATTTTCTTAGTTGTAAACAATTTTGTGTGCTTGACCGAAAAAGGGGACAGTTTAAGCTGATATCGGTTTTTTCACTGGGTTTTCAGGTGAAGATGAATTCTGTCCGGGGGGCTCTTTTTACTCAAATCCTGTGGATTTGGGTCGCTTGTTCTCAATTGGTCCCCATGTGGACATGTACTGCCCTCCTAGCAAGCGGGCTCGGATTGGTACCCCATTCGACTTTAGAGGAAATGAGTTTGAGCAGGATAAGAAACCTTCCATTGAAGTTCTTCCTGAGGAATGTCTATTTGAGATATTCAGACGCCTCCCCGAAGGCAAAGAAAGGAGCTCCTGTGCTTGCGTCTCCAAGCGTTGGCTTATGCTTCTGAGTAACATCCGTAAGGCTGAAAATTGCAAGGAGGTGTCTGCTTCTAATGAGGTTGATATGGTCACTAGTGATGAAGATCAAGATCTTGAAAGTGATGGTTACCTTAGCAGGTGTTTGGACGGGAAGAAAGCTACCGATATAAGACTTGCAGCAATTGCAGTTGGAACCAGGGGCCGTGGGGGGCTAGGAAAGCTGTCCATCCGAGGAAACAATTCTCCTCGTGGAGTCACTGACCTTGGCCTCTCTGCTGTTGCCCACGGTTGCCCTTCTCTCAAGGTTCTTTCTTTGTGGAATACTTTTTCTGTAGGGGATGATGGCCTATCTGAGATTGCTAAAGGATGCCATTTGTTGGAGAAGCTTGACCTTTGCCACTGTCCCTCAATATCTAACAAGGGGTTGATTGCAATTGCAGAGAACTGCCCTAATTTGATTGCGTTGAATATCGAATCATGTTCAAATATTGGGAACGAGGGCTTGCAAGCTATTGGAAAGTTTTGCACCAAGCTGCAGTCTGTCTCTGTCAAAGACTGCCCCCTTGTTAGGGATCATGGAATATCAAGTCTCTTGTCATCAGCTCTTGTGCTGTCAAAGGTAAAGCTGCAGTCCTTGAACATCACAGATTTCTCCCTTGCCGTTATTGGTCACTATGGCCAAGCCATTACAAATCTAGTCCTTGGTGGTCTACAAAATGTGAGTGAGAAGGGCTTTTGGGTCATGGGTATTGCTCAGGGTCTACAAAAACTGGCATCTTTGTCAGTTACTTCTTGTCGTGGGGTAACAGATGTGAGTCTTGAAGCCATTGGCAAGGGATGCATCAACCTGAAGCAGATGTGCCTTCGCAAATGCTGCTTTGTATCCAACGATGGATTGGTAGCTTTTGCTAAAGCTGCAGGATCACTGGAGAGCCTGCAGTTGGAAGAGTGTAACAGGGTCTCCCAACTAGGGGTTATTGGCGCCCTCTCAAACTGTGGAACCAAGTTGAAGTCTCTTACCGTAGTGAAGTGCTTGGGAATTAGGGATGTGCCTATGGGGTTTCCTGTACCCTCTCCCTGCACATCTCTTCGATCCTTGTCCATTCGAAATTGCCCTGGGTTTGGTAGTGCTAGTCTGGCCATGGTGGGTAAGTTGTGCCCTGGGATTCAGCACGTAGACCTGACTGGGCTTCATGGAATAACAGATTCTGGGCTTCTCCCTCTTCTAGAGAGCTGTGACGCAGGACTTGTCAAGGTGATACTTAGCAGCTGCTTGAATTTGACAGATGAAGTAATTTTGGCCTTGACTAGGCTACATGGGGGAACCCTTGAACTGCTGAATCTTGATGGATGCAGGAAGATCACTGATGCGAGCTTGGTGGCAATTGCTGACAATTGCCTGTTACTCAATGATCTAGATGTCTCAAAGTGTGCAATCACTGATTGTGGCATCGAAGTGCTTTCTTGTGCAGAGCAGCTCAATTTGCAGGTCCTTTCATTGTCAGGATGTTCTGAAGTGTCAAACAAGAGCATGCCTTTCTTGGAGAAACTGGGGAAGACCCTGATGGGGCTGAATCTTCAACACTGCAATTCAATCAGCAGTGGCACCGTTGAACTGCTTGTGGAGAGCTTGTGGAGATGTGATATTCTCTCCTAATCGGGGCTGGAGCATATACATGTTGGGACCTTAGAGGTGGATATAGAATCGTATTAGGAAATCCAAGAACTTGACGGATAGTAGATGCATAAAGCTTGTACACTCAACTCACACGGGTAGCAGCATTCAGCATACGTTTTTAGCCGACAGCAGTGGGGTGCCGATAGCTTAGTGGCTTGGTTATTTTTCAGGGGACTATGGCGGATCACTTGTTGGTCCATTTTTTGCAGGCTTTCCTGACAATGGAAAGCTTGTTTCACATATTTAGCTTACCATTGAAGGGAGGCTGCTGCTTTTATGGCCATGGTTCCCCGAGAATACAGTTACCAAGTCCTGCTTTAAGGGTGTACCCACTGTCTCCTGGTTTTGTTTTGCTGGATGTTGAAGGCCCAGTGTTTTAGCTTGGTCACTCGTCTTTGATAGTGTTATTAAGCTTTTCAATATTTCCAGTCTCACAAAGTCTGTTGTCAGATTCAGTCAATGTTAGTTTGTCGAGTCTTTTAAGGTTCCTGCACATGTTTGGGATCCTTGTTTTCTCCCTTTCATTAGCGTGTGGTTACTTTGGGCTTGTTCTAAGTATGGGTAACCTGGGATTAATGGACTGAAGTGGTGGTGGCAGAGTTCATATCGGGTCTGCCATGACAGCCTTGTTGGTTGTTTTTTTTTTTACTTCACATTTCTGTCCTTAGTTTTCAGGTTCCTCCTGCTTGTATATTGTACTTTGCAACTTCTATGTTTTTTTTTTTCTCTCTCTAAGCTTGCAATTACTGCGTAGTTGTTATAATTATAATTATTATCTGCCATTAGCAATATAGCATCTCTAAACATCTGCTGCTATCAGAACACAGCATCTCGCATCCTACTAATGAGATATGAACACGTTTTAACTGTTGCTTGGAGTGAACGAGTGTCTTTTGTCTGAAATTATTACGTTAGGGTGAAAAATCAGAGAACTTGATGACAAAGATTTTTGGGGATATCTCATGACTGCCAATGGGACGCCCTTCTGTGCGCCTTTTCCTTTGGGATTATTGAGCAAGTTTTTTCTCATCAGCATTAGGAGATCTGATTCAACATGAACACTGCCAAAGAAACAATGAGCTTGTGACTTGGCTCAAATTGGCTACACCTTATAGAATAAAAGTTTGCTATACCTTGTGATGGGTTAAGATGAAAGTTGAATAAAATATTATTAGAATATAATTTTTTTAATATTATTATTATTTTGATATTTAAAAAAGTTAAATTAATTATTATATTTTATATAAAAATCTCAAAAAGTTATAATAATTAGATAAAATGAGTTGAAATTAATTCTAATTCAACATGACCTAAAACATCTTACCTAATTTTTATAACTAACAAATATACTATCAATGGGCCTTGCCAATTTTCAAATCTCAACGAGCCTGGAGATGTTCAGGAATAATTTTTATAGATTTGTTTATAATTAATATGGCGGAGATGAACACGCACAATCTTTAATATCACAATTGTCTGGATAGTGCTTACAAAACAAAAACCAGCTCTCTCTCTCTCTCTGGGTGAGTTCTCTCTACCTCTCACATGGGTATTGCTCCTCTAAGTAGAACTTCCCTTCTTATTCATCTTAAATCTATTGAACATCCAAAACTATTAACATCCACCACACTCTCATCAATGCTCAACACTTAAACCTTATCTGAAATGTCACTTACCTTTCGGAACCATCCATTTCTCAAACATGTCATCTTCGAATCACTCTAATATTGACAAATTGGTAAGACAAGCTGAAGTTCTTACTTGGAATGATTTGCAACTCATACCAAAGGTAGGCTCTATTAACCACTTTTTCAAATTTGACTCTGGTAGGAAAATTGATTTCCTCAAAGCCTCTTAATAAACACACATTCCAAGCAACCGTTAGAGCGGTTTGGAACTTTATTGTGCACCTTACTATTAAAGACATATATATATATATCAATACCTTTCTTTTTACCTTTCCAAATCAAGAGGATAAAGAAAGAGTCCTAGCAAATCGCCCATGAAATTTCAAGGAATACCATCTGGTTTTGAAACACTAGCCACTTGGACTTAGTATCCATGAAGTCTCTATAAATTATGCTGTGTTCTGGGTGCAAATACACAGTCTTCCCATGGAAATGCTTACAAATCGTAATGCTGAGAGAATATGGCAAGTACTAGGAAATCTCATTGAGGTAGACAAAGCATCGGTTTTTGGCGTTGCTCTCAGAAGGTACCTTCGGATGAAGGTTGAAATAAATACTGACAAACCTCTTCTGGAAGGTTTCAACCTACCAAGTCCCAACAATGGTTTGAAAAAAATCTTAATAAAATATAAAAGACTTTCTAAATTTTGTTATGCATATGGATACCTGGGTCATCTAGCTCAAGCTTGCCCTCAATTTTCGGTAATACCAAAAATTTCACAATATGGGTCATGAATGAGGGTAGAGAACACCACATTTGCAAAAACGAATGGAGAGTAGATCCCACGTAGAATTCCTTTGCCACCAGTCCGAATCAGTGAGCAGTCCAATAATCGGTCTGCCAAAAATCAAGCTTCATCGGGTTTTTATCTTCACAAAGGAAAAGGGAAGATGTATGAAGAAAAAACGACAGGCCATTATGCAGAAGAATAGATCCACAATGATGAAGATCTCACTGAAGCAAGGACGAGAAGCTTGGATCAATGGAAAGGCAAGGAAGTTCTCACTGAGATGCATGTAAATGCTACAGGAAAACATGTAGGAAATGGTCTCGTTGAAGATGAACAATGGCCCATGAAAGAGTTGGTGGACCCATTTGTTGCAACCAACCATCTTAAAGCCAGCAGCCCATTCCACATGTCTGAGGTCTTTCACCCATCACAGCACCAACTTGTCTTTTCCCATATTAATTCAAGCCCTGTAGATGGATTCCCATCAAGCACATTTGCTTAGAATAATCCATTTGTCCCCTTCAACTTCAAAGCAAAAGGCCCATTTATCCTTAAATCCATCATCACGAGCCCATCACTCTACCAAGCCAACATATCAAATCTACTGATCAGGTAATGAGCCCACTCCTTAACTTCTCAGGCCCAAATGAAACTCAAAATCTAGAGCCCACTCTCTATAAACCGGAAGCCATAAATCTGTGGGCTAAAAGACCAAACTCAGATAGCCCAAATCAATCTTGAGAGATTCACACATCCCCTAGCCCAATCTTTAAACCCAGCCTAACGTCTAATCCTTAACTCACTGCAGTCATCTCTAACCTTCCATCTCAGAGGCGTTCCCCATCCCACAATGTCTACGAACCAGTAATGCTCCATGATTTGAAAACCAACTCTGGTGGACTCACAAAAGACAACATCAATTATACCATGAGTCCCTTAACCACTCAAGACCTCAATACCTTCAAACCCACTCCAATCATTTCTAACCCCTCAACTTAGATGTGTACCTCATCTCTCTGTTATGAACTCGTAACTCTCCAATCCAGCAATCCCATGACTCTCCAATCCAGAAATCTTGTGGTTCTCTGTGAAATCAATGAAAATAATTGCTTGATCGACAAAATAATTTCTTCATTTGAAATTTTGCAAATGGCCTTATTATCCAAATCAGTGATTTGATTAGTGAAGAGATTTTCAAGATCACTAAGGAAGTCAGGGTTAGTGGTTTTGTATATGTTCTAAAAATGATCTAGGAACATACTTTGGATTTCGGAGGGATCTTGAGTCCAATTGTTATCTTGATTATTTAGACAGCGAATGTTATTTCTTTTGTGCCTCATGGTGGAGGTCATGTGGAAAATTTGTGTGTTGAGGTCAATGGTTGTGAGCCACTACAGTCTAGATTTTTGTTTCCACAAAATCTATTCCCTTTTGAGATTCTCATTAAGGCAAAGAACGATGTTTTCTTCGTTAATAAGATAATTGTCAGAGGGAGGCTGCTTTTGAACCGTAATAAGATGCTGATTTAGCTCTCTTATTTTGGTTTGAACATGCCCAAAGTGATTACTATTCCAAGTTTTAAAAACTTTTTTGACTGAAATAAGCTTTTGGAAGAAGAAGTAAGAAGGGGTGCCCATGATGAGATTACCCCAAGCTCTAGCAACTAAACTCATCCTGCTTGGGTCTCTGGCCCAAAACTCTTCAAACTTGATAGATTTTTTTGTATTCTTCAGACCTAAGGTATCCAGGAGAAGTGGGGCATGGTCCGAAGCCTAAATTGGGAGATGAAGAATTTTTTTAGCAATGGTCATAGCCTGAATGATCTCAATCACACGCATATTGTTCTCATCTCCAAAATCGACTCTCCCAATACAGTCTATCAATTCAGACCAATTAGTCTGACTAATGTTTGTTACAAAGAAATTGCCAAAATCCTGGCAAACAGACTCAAAAGGGTCCTCCACAAAATCATCTCTCCCTANGAAAAAGTTATAATAATTAGATAAAATGAGTTGAAATCAATTCTAATTCAACATGACCTAAAACATCTTACCTAATTTTTATAACTAATAAATATACTATCAATGGGCCCTGCCAATTTTCAAATCTCAACAAGCCTGGAGATGTTCAGGAATAATTTTTATAGATTTGTTTATAATTAATATGGCGAAGATGAACACGCACAATCTTTAATATCACAATTGTCTGGATAGTGCTTACAAAACAAAAACCAGCTCTCTCTCTCTCTGGGTGAGTTCTCTCTACCTCTCACATGGGTATTGCTCCTCTAAGTAGAACTTCCCTTCTTATTCATCTTAAATCTATTGAACATCCAAAACTATTAACATCCACCACACTCTCATCAATGCTCAACACTTAAACCTTATCTGAAATGTCACTTACCTTTCGGAACCATCCATTTCTCAAACATGTCATCTTCGAATCACTCTAATATTGACAAATTGGTAAGACAAGCTGAAGTTCTTACTTGGAATGATTTGCAACTCATACCAAAGGTAGGCTCTATTAACCACTTTTTCAAATTTGACTCTGGTAGGAAAATTGATTTCCTCAAAGCCTCTTAATAAACACACATTCCAAGCAACCGTTAGAGCGGTTTGGAACTTTATTGTGCACCTTACTATTGAAGACATATATATATCAATACCTTTCTTTTTACCTTTCCAAATCAAGAGGATAAAGAAAGAGTCCTAGCAAATCGCCCATGAAATTTCAAGGAATACCATTTGGTTTTGAAACACTAGCCACTTGGACTTAGTATCCATGAAGTCTCTATAAATTATGCTGTGTTCTGGGTGCAAATACACAGTCTTCCCATGGAAATGCTTACAAATCGTAATGCTGAGAGAATATGGCAAGTACTAGGAAATCTCATTGAGGTAGACAAAGCATCGGTTTTTGGCGTTGCTCTCAGAAGGTACCTTCGGATGAAGGTTGAAATAAATACTGACAAACCTCTTCTGGAAGGTTTCAACCTACCAAGTCCCAACAATGGTTTGAAAAAAATCTTAATAAAATATAAAAGACTTTCTGAATTTTGTTATGCATGTGGATGCCTGGGTCATCTAGCTCAAGCTTGCCCTCAATTTTCGGTAATACCAAAAATTTCACAATATGGGTCATGAATGAGGGTAGAGAACACCACATTTGCAAAAACGAATGGAGAGTAGATCCCACGTAGAATTCCTTTGCCACCAGTCCGAATCAGTGAGTAGTCCAATAATCGGTCTGCCAAAAATCAAGCTCCATCGGGTTTTTATCTTCACAAAGGAAAAGGGAAGATGTATGAAGAAAAAACGACAAGCCATTATGCAGAAGAATAGATCCACAATGATGAAGATCTCACTGAAGCAAGGACGAGAAGCTTGGATCAATGGAAAGGCAAGGAAGTTCTCACTGAGATGCATGTAAATGCTACAGGAAAACATGTAGGAAATGGTCTCGTTGAAGATGAACAATGGCCCATGAAAGAGTTGGTGGACCCATTTGTTGCAACCAACCATCTTAAAGCCAGCAGCCCATTCCACATGTCTGAGGTCTTTCACCCATCACAGCACCAACTTGTCTTTTCCCATATTAATTCAAGCCCTGTAGATGGATTCCCATCAAGCACATTTGCTTAGAATAATCCATTTGTCCCCTTCAACTTCAAAGCAAAAGGCCCATTTATCCTTAAATCCATCATCACGAGCCTATCACTCTACCAAGCCAACATATCAAATCTACTGATCAGGTAATGAGCCCACTCCTTAACTTCTCAGGCCCAAATGAAACTCAAAATCTAGAGCCCACTCTCTATAAACCGGAAGCCATAAATATGTGGGCTAAAAGACCAAACTTAGATAGCCCAAATCAATCTTGAGAGATTCACACATCCCCTAGCCCAATCTTTAAACCCAGCCTAACGTCTAATCCTTAACTCACTGCAGTCATCTCTAACCTTCCATCTCAGAGGTGTTCCCCATCCCACAATGTCTGCGAACCAGTAATGCTCCATGATTTGAAAACCAACTCTGGAGGACTCACAAAAGACAACATCAATTATACCATGAGTCCCTTAACCACTCAAGACCTCAATACCTTCAAACCCACTCCAATCATTTCTAACCTCTCAACTTAGATGTGTACCTCATCTCTCTGTTATGAACTCGTAACTCTCCAATCCAGCAATCCCATGACTCTCCAATCCAGAAATCTTGTGGTTCTCTGTGAAATCAATGAAAATAATTGCTTGATCGACAAAATAATTTCTTCATTTGAAATTTTGCAAATGGCCTTATTATCCAAATCAGTGATTTGAT
The DNA here is from genome assembly GCA_003123785.1 of Pterocarya stenoptera. Lineage (NCBI taxonomy): Eukaryota > Viridiplantae > Streptophyta > Magnoliopsida > Fagales > Juglandaceae > Pterocarya > Pterocarya stenoptera. Next base: position 15,668 of record QEOT01124079.1, read on the forward strand.
TAGTGAAGAGATTTTCAAGATCACTAAGGAAGTCAGGGTTAGTGGTTTTGTATATGTTCTAAAAATGATCTAGGAACATACTTTGGATTTCGGAGGGATCTTGAGTCCAATTGTTATCTTGATTATTTAGACAGCGAATGTTATTTCTTTTGTGCCTCATGGTGGAGGTCATGTGGAAAATTTGTGTGTTGAGGTCAATGGTTGTGAGCCACTACAGTCTAGATTTTTGTTTCCACAAAATCTATTCCCTTTTGAGATTCTCATTAAGGCAAAGAACGATGTTTTCTTCGTTAATAAGATAATTGTCAGAGGGAGGCTGCTTTTGAACCGTAATAAGATGCTGATTTAGCTCTCTTATTTTGGTTTGAACATGCCCAAAGTGATTACTATTCCAAGTTTTAAAAACTTTTTTGACTGAAATAAGCTTTTGGAAGAAGAAGTAAGAAGGGGTGCCCATGATGAGATTACCCCAAGCTCTAGCAACTAAACTCATCCTGCTTGGGTCTCTGGCCCAAAACTCTTCAAACTTGATAGATTTTTTTGTATTCTTCAGACCTAAGGTATCCAGGAGAAGTGGGGCATGGTCCGAAGCCTAAATTGGGAGATGAAGAATTTTTTTAGCAATGGTCATAGCCTGAATGATCTCAATCACACGCATATTGTTCTCATCTCCAAAATCGACTCTCCCAATACAGTCTATCAATTCAGACCAATTAGTCTGACTAATGTTTGTTACAAAGAAATTGCCAAAATCCTGGCAAACAGACTCAAAAGGGTCCTCCACAAAATCATCTCTCCCTAACAAACAACTTTTATTCTTGGAAAAACTATTCAAGAAAATACTATTGTGGCTTAGGAAATCTTTCATTACATAAAGAAGAAAATTGGTAAAAAAAGGCCCATGGCAGTTAAGATTGATATGGAAAAAGCCTTTGATTACATGGAATGGAGCTTCATTCTTAAAGTGTTGAATTGTCTAGGCTTCCACTCTAAATGGATTGATTGGATTAGTAAATGCATATCCACGGTTTCTTTCTCAGTTGTCATCAATGGGGTTTTAGACCCTCTAGAGGGCTAAGGCAAGGAGACCCTTTTTCTCCGTTCTTATTTATTATTAGTAGTGAAGTTCTCTCCAGACTCATTAACAGAGAGGAAAGACGGGGTAATATCCAGGGCATTCAAATCAGCATAAATGGTCTCAAGGTTTCTCACCTCTTATTTGCGGATGACCTAATCCTCTTTAGTAAAGCCTCCACCAGTAACGCCAACTCGTTTTTCAGGTGCATGGATACTTATTCTTCTTGGTCAAGCCAAATGATTAATAGAACTAAATCCTCCATCTAGTTTAGCAAGAACACACCCAACCTAGATATCAGAGCCATTAAACATATTTTGGACTTCAAAACTCCTTCATCCAGGATCAAATATCTAAGTCTCCTCTTAAGTTTGGATAGACCAACCAGCAGTATTTATAATGAGTTTTGAAGAAAATTCAAGCAAACCTAACTGGTTGGAAAATGAAGCTTCTTTCCCAAGTTGGTAGGACTACACTTATAAAATCTGTTGCAAGCTCTATCCCCACTTACATGATGTCCAGTTTTCTCATCCCTAAAACAACTTCTCAAAAAATTGACTCATCGCTCATGAGATTCTGGTGGGGATTTGATCCAAACAAGACTCATAATTTCACTCCAAAATTATGGAAATCCATCTGCAAACCGAAATCCATGGGGGTTTTGGGTATAAGAATAACTTCTCATTTCAACAAAGCTCTTCTTTGCAAGTTGGGTTGGCATCTAGCTACCAATGCCATTAGCTTGTGGACATAGCTTGTTTCTAGCAAGTACCTGAAGCAGACTTCCTGGTTAAATGTGCAAACCAAACCCTCTGATTCAAAATCTTGAAAATGATTGATGAATCAAAGAAACTTTCTAGCCTCTAGCCTTTGCATGCAGATAAACAATGGGGCAAATACAAAAGTTTGACAAGATCCCTGGATTCCCACTTTATCTCCTCTAATTCCAATACATTCAATTATTCCCATCATCCACGATCCCCTTATGCGAGTTCTTGAGCTGATCCTTAAAGAACCTAAGAGATGAAACACCATTCTTACAAACCCTTTTTTCTGAAGAAACTGTCAATGAAATTGAAAAGATTCCTCTTGCCCAGATTAATTTCTTCACAATCAGGGATAGTCTGAAATGGATTCACCATTCATCTGAAAAATTCTCTGTCAAGTCCGCATACTTAGTTGTGGCCTCCCACAGTAGTATTGATAACGACAATATTGATCAAAATACTACCATTTGGAAAAAGATGTGGTCCCTTAAAATCCAAGATAGACTTAAGCTCCTTGTCTGGAAGGTTTTCAATAATATCCTCTCAACCAGAGCTCTCTTGAAATGATGTATTTCTCTTTCTGAAGAACAAGTTCGCTGTCCCATTTGTAACTCTGCTGAAGAAACTGCTCACCATCTTTTGTTAGAGTGCCCATTTTCTAGAATTCTTTGGAGACAATCTCTTTGGCCCATTAACATCTCTGCTTTAGATGCATTTTGGACCTTGTTCATAATCTTTAAATTTTGAATACTCAAGCCCACAACTTTCGAATTTTTGTAGTGATTGCTATGGATAACATATGGTTCTTATAGATATCATTGTAATGCATGGGATCTTAAAGAAAAAAAAAAAAAGAGTTAGAAAAAATTTGGACCCCTTCCCCCTCATATATGTACTCTATTTCTTTTGATGTGGCGGTAAGACCAAAAAGAAGCACCCCAGTAGCAGTTTGCAGATCACACATTAGCGAGACAATTTTCATTGTGGCAGACCATATAGGAAACTGTAATCTAAATCTAGGTGAGGCAATGACAGCTTTCTTAGGGGTTAAAGAAGCATATTTCAGGCAATTATGGAACATCACAATTGAAGGGAACTCTCACAGAACAATATCAAAAGTGATAAAGTCAAAAGAAACTTAAAACTAGATAGCAGAAGGCACCATAAGAGATGCAAGATTGCTTCTAAACAATTTCTTAAAATGGGAAGTAAAAAAAAATACATCATTTTTAAAATTGATGTGCACATTATATTATACAATGAGCAGCTTCTAATAATTTTATTAGAAACATCCCTCTTACTAGAGTTTCACAATATTTGTTAGAGTTTCGTAATGGCAAAGACCCATTTGTTTCTAATATTTGATACATTTGTTTATTTATCAAAATCTTTTTCTTAAAAAAAAAAAAAACCAATTGTCTGGATAAAATCTCTATTTTTATTTTTATTTTTAAAAAAACTTGACTGAGGTGCTGTGCAGTTTGTCGGTGTTGGTATATAAATATTTCCTTTTATAAAACAGAAAAAGTGATGCATGAAATAATTCAGTAGTGGTAGGGTAGTAGCTAGGCCTTGGCTCTAGTTTTCATATCATTAATAATAACATCACCCTCCTCCAGCCTACCTCCATGTGCTTCTTCTGATTTCTGAGACAGACCTGGTGCGGTTCCAGGCTCCTTGCGTGTCAACCACCACCAACCCCCCCCCCCCNACCAGCTTTCTTTTCAAACTTCCCTTTTTTGTCTTGGCACTCTTACTGCATGTCACTAATCTCTGTGGTTCATGCTTATATTTGTTAGATAATATATAACTTAATATTTGTTAAATATCTTATAATATGGTTCTTTCAGGGATTGGTTGGTTGATGTCTGATGACTTAAGAAGAGTTTAAACCAAACCTTTAGATGAACTGTTTTCTTTTTTGCCAAAAAAAAAAAAAAAAAAGACGAAAATTCTTAGAGAAAAAAAAATTCATGAAATAATTCGTCTTAGAATAGGGTTTTAAACATTAAGTAAAGATAGGGAAGTGTCCCCTACATGGTGCAAATGTGAGGACCTTTGACTAGAAATGCATCTCCTCAAGTAGTCAATGCAAAACTCGATCAGTCAATTCCTTTTTGACGTCTTTACCTGAAGGCTGACTACTTGAGCAACTTCTTCTTCTTATGGTTTGATCACAGGCTCAGACAGTGAAAGTGAAACAACACTGCTCGTCCATTCTATAGCTTTTTAGCATTTGAGTACCAAAGGGCAAACGCACCAGAAACTGTTTTTAAATGGTCTTGTTATCTTTCAATCAAGCTCACTTTACTACATCTTGGTTATGGGTTATTGAGTAAGGTGGAGTCCGCAATCATCGTGTAATTGTTATGGAAAAAAATGAATTTATTATTAAATTTTTTTTTTTTTTATATAGATCATATATTTATTTTTTTTAAAGGAATTACACCGCTCTTGAAAAAAATAATAAAAAATAAAAAATAATTTGAAAATATACAAAAAAAGTTGTATTCTCAGCAAGAAATCATTGACTAGTGCCAAACAGCCGAGAGTGGTAAACCCTTTATCCATTGATTTCTCATAAATCAAGTAAAAAACTGTAGCAAGAGATCATTGACTCATAGCTAGCCTTGAGGAAAAACAAACAGGAGTGGGAACATTGATTAAGCAATGTAGTGTAGCCTCATCTTTTGCGATGACAAAAAAGTGTAGTCCAATAATTCGTAAAGGTAATAAGGGATTGTCCACTCAGGCAGCAAAAGATGGGGGAAAACAGTGACTTCTGTCATCCACACTCAAAACCGAAAGTCAGAGCTACTGTTTCTCCAAAGAAATTTCAAATTAATTGATCTATTGGGAAGCTCAAGATAGGTGCAGGGTAGTGCAGTGTAGTGATGAGCAAATCAAAACAAACAAACAAAACAAGACCCACCATCACCTCTACTGTTTGCAGTAGCATTGTATGTATCTCTTCAACTCCAAACAAACTCCCAAACTCCTCTGCAAATTTTCAAGTTCCTTCTTTTATTTTGAAGAAGAAAGGATTGATGGCTCCATCAAGAAGAGACCCAGATGGGTTGAAGATTGCAGTTATTGTGATGCTCTTCTTTTCTCTCGAATTCTTTTCTTCTAAATCAGGTACGAAAAGATCAAATCGATGCATTTAAGCTGAGACACTGCACTGGTGAATACCTCATAATAAGTGCATTTACTGTCACAGCTTATAATAAATATATTGCAATAAGCTTTAATTGCTATATCTTGGTTGTCTCCTCTGGCAGCTGCGTCAATGTTACCAAGAGACAGAGAGCGTCTGAAGCAAATGAAATTAGTTTTGGGTTCAAGGCCTCCTCGGTGTGTGAACAAGTGCTTGAGTTGCCGGCCCTGCACAGCTGCTTTAATTGCATCTCCACACCACAAGACTGATCTCAATGTATCATCTCAGCCAGATGAGAGCTATTATCTTCTCTCATGGAAGTGCAAATGTAAAGGTAAGTTTTTCCAACCTTGAAATTTTTATAGGCTAATCTGAGTCATTACTATGTATACTGTAGCTATGGTACAGTTTCCCCCTCGACTCTCTCTCTCGGCTCAGGGATTTTAGTGCTAATCTCTGTGAGATTGTCTCTTATAGCTCTTGGTAATTAAGAACAACAATGTGTTGTATTTTTTATTTGTTGGTTTCTTAAATAGTGAAGTTGATGGAACATAAGTAGAACATGGAGTACTCAGTGTGATTTTGGCCTCATTTAAAGAAGAATCAGCTCTCCACGTGAGTTAATTTGGCCACAAGCCGACAGAGCTATCCAGAAATCATCTTGTACCATGTTCTTCACGGGTTCTCACTTTCTTCTGAGAAATTTGCACGAGGCTTGGGAAATGGCAGCAACGTCTGCTGATGAAAATGGCTAGTATCTTGATCCCTCTTTTTTTCTTTTTTCTTTTTCAGAAAATTCACCCAATCACTCACCAAATGTACTGAATAAGTGCAAATTTAAGCACCCGATTGATGAAATTCTTAAGGGCAAGTTCAGTTAGGTCTTCCCTTTTCTACCATTGAAAATAAAATAAAAGGATGTGCCTCATTTTTTTAAAAATCTTTTTTAATTTTTTTTTTGTTTTATTCTTCGTAAACTAATTAAATTCTTCTACTCATCATCCATATTCCACACATTTGATAAGAGAAAAAAATAAAAAATTTTGTACAGTAGTGTGAAGATGATGAGTAGAATTTTTCTTGAAATCATGTTAAAAGGGAGAAGCCTGCTTATATGCATAGGAGTTGGCATGAATGTCAACTGTAAAAACTACCAATACATAGCTGGAAAAAAAATGTGTACATGCTTTATAAAGAAAATAGCAAGATGAATTTGGAAAGCATACGCTACAGTCTATAAGTATGTTTAAATGTATGATCATCTGAACGTTGCTTATGTATCAGCCAGTCCTGTGGCTCAAAAGGTAGGCCAGTGAAATCTAAGTGGAGATGCATGGAGAATAAGTAACTATTCGAGCTCTGTTTGGAACTTACAAAAATTAAATTGACAAATCTTTGTACAAATGATAAACCTTATGCAACTTGCTTTCCTTTTGCCAAACAGACAAAGATTTACCTCCTCAGAAAAGATGGTTAATTCGAATCGACACGAGAGTGCAACTACACTGTGTTGCATTGTCGGAATCTACGTTGTATATTTGTAAATGATGTCATGTATTGCATGGTTATGTTAGTGGTCAAGATGATTAAGATCAAATGTTGTGTAATTAAGAAATTCAATCTTATGTAACAAAATAGCTCCTAGTCCTATCATGTTGAGACGACCTTCCTGATTTACACAAGCCTCTATAAATACAAGTATTGCAAGTCTCCCCATGTGTAACAGTGAGGAAAGAAACTACACAATTTATTGATACATTCTCATTTTGTAATTCATCTTATAGTCTGATCTCTAAAGTAACAAGTGCACCATAATTGACAAGATATTGAGCCCTGTAAAAGCAATATTTTCCTGTTTTGCCCCAAAAAGGAATGGCCACTCTTTGTTGATCTGCTTAGGGAGTAGCATCACACCCATGAACTGGATCAGCAAGTCATTGTTCTAATACAGACTTTGGCTAGCCACACCATCCGTTGGTTTCCAAATGATATTGTCTAGTTTGGCACATAAATCCTTGTAAAACTACAAAAAGAGCCAGCAAGATGTTACCATAATTGGTAGACATACAAAAGGTACCATGTATTTCATGAAAAGAGCATAAAAAGGATCAGAAGTTGAATTTGCGCAGGTTTTGCACCATTGGGCGCCATAACAAAATAAACCAAATGTCTCCAACTTGTAGAAGCTCCATATACCCATCACTGATGGCTAGTTGTCCAATCGACACCAAGAAACAAGAGGTAGAAATTTAAGCCTAGTGGAAATGATGTTGAAATTCACAGGTGGCAAGTAATGAAAGTAAAGAACAACGTCTAATGGTATAAAGTCACTATTAGAAGGTAGCACCAATTGAGAAAAAACCAGGCAAGATAGTTAAGGTCTAGTCAGAAACTGACTCAGATGCAATAAAGGCCAATATCTGCACCAACAACAACTTAGGTACATGTTTAATGTTGAAGGCACTAAAGGGGCCCAAAAGGTGATTGAGATCAGGAGAAAAGACAAAATGTATCTCATAATAAATGCGGCCAACAGAGCATAATAAAATGGACATAAACTCGGGAATCAGATGTGAATTTATAGATACAAGTAGAAGCTAACCTTGTGATATTCAAGAGTATCCCCAGCAGCTTTTCGAACATCTACCATGAAAAGAGATGGTGCAACTTCAAAAACCTATATACAAAATCAAGGCTTGTTGCTACCTGAAAAAAAAATCTCTATAATAGAAACAATGATGTAGAAAAGAAATTCAAGGAAGTTACATCCAAGACTACAGCAAATTGTCCAGCCTTCTTTGCAGATATTCCTTCAAGCCTTGTCTGTGGGGAAATTGTGTTAATGAAAATAAAAATCAAAGCACAGTTAACTTTAAAGAGAGGAAAAAATAGTTAATGGAACTAGAATTAGCAGTATGCGCTTTTTATCCATTGTATTTCTCTTGCAAATCCTAAGACAAATATGAGTAACCCTCATATTGACTGGACCCTAGTTTGTCAACAACATGTGCATCTTGAAATGTAGTGGTTTAAAGAGCCCGGACATGAGAAAATTATACTTATAAAATAAGCAGGGTCAAAGGCTGCTTAAGATGGCCGTGATAGAATCAGTAGCTGAGATGCAGTATAGGTGCATTTAAGCTTAGGAAATCTACATGAAAGATAGATATTACGGACCATACCTTGAAATTGTGTGTATGAACCTTGAGGCTCATCGATTCTGCAACAGCTTCAATAGTTGAAATAATAAATTTTGCTGGTTTGCGAGAAACAAAACGAGTTTGCCGCTTAACATAATCCTGCCAGAGAACAAGGATATCCAAGAGAACTTTCATATTTAGTCATTTAACAATCTACAGAAACATTGCATGAACTATCAAAAAGTCAAAGATACCAATCAAGCATAAATAGTGGAAGTCACGCTTTTTTTGCAGAGTAACGCGCCAATAACAGTGCTAGAATACTCTTCAGAAAGTACATCACAAGCTATAGTCTAGCACCAAGCTGCCACAGCTCTCACTTATTCCAAAATCTGTCTTCAGTGAACAAGAAAAATAGGGAACCCAAAATGTATACAAGATTTGAAACAAATAAATAAAATCATGACCATTTGGCTTCATAGAATCATTGGTATTCTGTAATTACACCATCCATCAGAATATACAGTGCACATTTGACCTAAATTATCTGAAAACTTGGCAAAATACAGAGAAAGCTGTCTGCACTTCAAGTCAAGAATATTCTGTAGAAAGATCAGAATCAGAAAGGCTTACTTTTAAGGTTTTAACATTGGTATAGCTATATGCTGGAACCAAAGGCACAATGGACTCATGGAATAGTAGAATTAGAGAACTACTCAAGGACTTCAATTTGAGACACATGGTCACATAAATGCTGGAATGACAATCTACCTGCCCCCTGTCAAACAACGCCGATAAATTCAACCCCTGTGATAGGGTAATCATTTCGAATGCATTCATGATCAAAGGACCCGCTTCATGATTTTCTAACTTCTCAGCAACATAGTTATCCTGTAATGTACCAATAGTTGCTACGCATAAGTAGAGGGAAATGCAAATGCATAACAATCTCCAAAGGCCCAAAGCTAAAGTTTAATACTCTGAACTTAGTACATTTATCAATAAAATATGATAAACTACTATATATTTTAATAATTAAATTATAAAAATACTGATAGAAAATCTCTTAATTAAACAAGAAAGAGTACATAGCAAAAGAGAAGCAATAGCAGACCTGAATATCATCAAAAACTGCACAAACATCATCCAAATTCACTTCCTCATCTTCTCTATACTTTACAGGAACATAGTTTTTCCGAAACCATGGATCTTTTCTTATTCCTTCAATCTGAATGCGCTGCATTAAATAAGTTTCATAAATAACTTTAAGTGGCAACACTCTTCATCCATTCACCACCATGTTAACTTAAAGCATTAATATGATACCAAGGAATTTTTTCCTTTCGTTCACTTAGTAATACCCAGCATTACATGTTCTTGGAGTAAGAAGCAAATAACACAAAGTAGCTCAATGAGTATTCAAATCTTAGAGTTATCACTATTACTGCATAACGGGCATTAGACCAATCACCTAAGTCGATTGTAAGAAAGAATCACCGTCTAACAGATCCCAATAGTAGGAAAACATGTTTGAAATGAAAACCATTATCTACTAGATACCAAAAGTTATTGCAAACCTTACCCATCAAGTGAATCAGACCACTGAGAAGAAATTAGCACCAATGGATTTCCTAAAAGATTTATCATATTTACAAATGTGCGCATAAAATAAAAATACCAATTCTGTTTTCTGCAGATAATGAAACAGAGTACTGATTGTAGGATCTGAAGATGGTGAACAAAATACTTACTGTTTTAGGATTGGGATCAAGTATCTTATGTATCAATGACTTCACCCCGAAACAAAACCAAGACGGGCAACAAAATTCTGCTGCATTTATCTACACATCAACCACAAGAGTAGTAACAAATGTTATCGTGATTCGCGTTAAGTCTTCTGAGTAATAAAAGAAAAAATAGGAGGCTTTAGTAGCTAAAGCCCTGTACATGAGAAGGAAGGCATGCCGTAGTGTCTTTATAGGTTACACTTATGATCGGCAACCTCCCGAGGACAACTTAAGCCAGTACACANTTCACTTAGTAATACCCAGCATTACATGTTCTTGGAGTAAGAAGCAAATAACACAAAGTAGCTCAATGAGTATTCAAATCTTAGAGTTATCACTATTACTGCATAACGGGCATTAGACCAATCACCTAAGTCGATTGTAAGAAAGAATCACCGTCTAACAGATCCCAATAGTAGGAAAACATGTTTGAAATGAAAACCATTATCTACTAGATACCAAAAGTTATTGCAAACCTTACCCATCAAGTGAATCAGACCACTGAGAAGAAATTAGCACCAATGGATTTCCTAAAAGATTTATCATATTTACAAATGTGCGCATAAAATAAAAATACCAATTCTGTTTTCTGCAGATAATGAAACAGAGTACTGATTGTAGGATCTGAAGATGGTGAACAAAATACTTACTGTTTTAGGATTGGGATCAAGTATCTTATGTATCAATGACTTCACCCCGAAACAAAACCAAGACGGGCAACAAAATTCTGCTGCATTTATCTACACATCAACCACAAGAGTAGTAACAAATGTTATCGTGATTCGCGTTAAGTCTTCTGAGTAATAAAAGAAAAAATAGGAGGCTTTAGTAGCTAAAGCCCTGTACATGAGAAGGAAGGCATGCCGTAGTGTCTTTATAGGTTACACTTATGATCGGCAACCTCCCGAGGACAACTTAAGCCAGTACACAGGAAAATAGGTGGGGACAAGACAGCCCTTGTGACATACATATACGTACACAATTTAATACTGAAGGAAACAAATATGTTGAAAGTGTGGGCACTAAAAGCTGTTGATTGTATAAATATAGCCGGATACACTTTTGAACGTGTGGGCAACTTAATTCAAATCTATTGAATTAATCCTGAGTAAAATTATAGCAGGAGACCTTTCTGTAAAGAGTTGGAAGGTTTGTCTCATCAAATGGCAGATAACCAGTCAATAAAACATAAAGGATGACTCCACATGACCATACATCAGAAGCTGCACCATCATAACCCTGGTTTCTGAGCACCTGTTAGGCAATTATTCAATGAAAGCATGTGAAATAAAAAATAAGCATATAATCTCTCTCATCTGAAAATAAACAAACAAAGCAATTGAACCACCTAAATTCTAGGATACTCAAACTTGTGGCAGACGAGAAGAAAAACTAGAGAATGTTTTAAAGTAATCACAGTTGCACACATGAAATTCAACAGATACCATAATAATTATAATTCCAAAAACTATTTAAAGAAAGATACAATTAAGCAGTGAGACAACAATGAGGAAAAGTAAAGGAATGAAGGGTGACTACGATAAGATTCACACAGCAAATAAATTGAGCAAAAGATCAAGTAGAAAGCAACTTGAGATACAGAGTATAACATCCTTCAGCAAGTTCTTTTCCAGCTTCTGATGTAGCTCATTTTGTTGAAATATTCAAAATTTCCGGTAAAGATTTTCTTTATAAGTATTTTTATAAGCATTCAGCTAGATGGATGAATGCACAGAAAATAAACAATTCAGTAACATGCACCTATCATTTAGTGAGTTCCAGCATGAATAACCATATACTAAGCAACAGAACTTGTTTTTCTCCCATGAGTATAGTTGTCTTATTTCTTCAAGAATAGATAAAGTTATTGATCAAAAGTTTAAAACTAGTCAACTAATAGACCACCATTCTGAGGGGCAAGAAAGTTAGGGTACTTTACCTTAAAAGGATTAATTCACCTAGAAAAGATCACATAAGTTCTCAAGATTATGGGAATGGGTATTCAAATTACCTTCAATTTTTACCAAAGAATTTCCAGGTTTAATTTTACAAATTCTTTGGCGGAATGCGGAGAATTTACCCATGCAGGTACTTCCAAAATCATATGCATTCCCACTCACATAAGTTAGAGAAAGCCTCAAGTGATCCACGTAAAACCCTAACTTAAATAAAATAAAATAAATAAAAATCTCTTTCGAAGTTTAAGCAAAAATTACTACTGATTCTCATTGGAAAGATGACGTGTGGTTATTTTACAAATATATACGCCTCCACAGTAGATTTTGTCTATCTGTCCAAGACTGTTAAAATGAAAGGATATAGCAATTAGCAAACACAATGACTTAAGTCAACTAAAACAAATTTGTGAAAGAGTCTGATGAAAATGCAAAGCATAGGAGGCACTTTCAACCTTTATTGCTAATCTAAAAATTGGATATACCTCTGGTGCAACATAGTTTGGGGTTCCACATGTTGTGCGGAGAAGGCCAACCCCCTGCTCATAGACATAAGCGTGCGGTTGAGAGAGACTGAGTAATGACTACGAAAAATATGTGCATAGTTTAAACTTTTTGGGTAATTAATGCAAACATGCTCACTTGCTGGGGCAAAGCACTCAGTCCAAAGTCTGAAACCTTAATATTTCCACATGCATCAAGAAGAAGATTTTCAGGCTGTGCGTCATGAGGAAAGAAGGAAGGATATGTCTCAACCAGAAATGATATATCATGAAGTTACAATTGATGGAAAAACAAGTCCAGATGAACTATTGACGGTACCTTTAGGTCTCTATGGTACACACCCTTATTGTGGCAATGAGCAACTGCAGCTATAAGCTGTTGAAAGTATCGCCTGCATTCATTTTCAGGAAGCTTTCCCTGGTGAACCTACGAATCAAAATCAAGTTTAAAAATGCACATATCCTGCATAAAAAGATATGTGTAAGGAAAGCATAAAAGGTCATGGCATATGGAAAGTATTTGATTAAAGAAAGTTGAGAAATTGGAAGCCTTTAAAAGAAGATTTGGTGACACGAATATTGTCTTGCTTCAAATTCGCCAAGCAACCTAATTATATGAACTTTCATTCCTTATGAACATAAGAACAAGAGAAACCTTACAATTTTATCAAATAGCCGTCCTCCAGTTACAAACTCGAGAATTATATATATTTTTGTTGTGCTAGCCAAAACCTTCAAATTGATAATGGATATGAGAGGAGAGAAAAGGGAGAGCTATCAATACCATAAATAACATGTAATAAAAGTAGAGGAATGTCATTACAGCAGTAGGCATCATATTTTAAAGACTACAAGCATACCTCATGCAGCCTTACTATATAGGGATGCCCAACAATCTTCATTATCGATATCTCTCTTTTAATCTGAAACCCAGTTCATGAAAAGGTTAGCCAGATCATCTACACAGAGGAGCAGGAAGTGGAAAACCAACCCCATCATTATTATCATTATACCATATAAACACATACTAAAAGCACATTAGAGTTTAGTATGGTGACAGTCTAAACAAGACTGATGTAAGGAGCCCATGTAGTTGGGACAAAGGCTTTGTTTAGTTCAACAAAAGCTGAGTCAAACCTTGTATCAAGTTTAACCACTGCTTTGCCTTTTCCTGCCCATCTCCAAGGACAAGGTGTACATGCACCAAATGGAACCAGATAATTGAGAGAGAGAGAGAGAGAGAGAGATCCATGTTCTACTTAATCTAATGTTTTCATGATCCCGTCACCGTCAAATATGTTCCCTCATGAGTCATCTTCCTGAATACTCGCCTATATGACAATGAGTACTGGAATAGATTCATAACTCAGGATAAGAAATATGAAGGTCGATCAGTAATAGAGAGGAAAGCATGGTAGTATGAGAAAATTGTTAGGAAAAGGTTAAGAGCATCTTGCCGGTCAATACTTATGCTGGCAAGCTGCATATATGAAATAAAAACTCCTACAATCAAGCAACGAAATTACCCCAGGAAAGTCCAAGCAACATTTGGACTTATACTTCAAAATAACTAGTCAAGGTTACAATTGAAGCTCTTTAGAATCATTACAAACCTTAAGAACTTCTTTATATCTCAAGCAATGTGGGAGCTTGTTTACCAAACTATCATAATAAATCCGGAGTATTAAAAAAAAAAAAGAAAATGAGTAGAATATGCCAAAGGGCTTTTTATTATCTTTAATAGACCTTATGGTACGTTCTGCCTCATTTTCTTAGCATTGCACACGGAGCACATATATGCCAGGCTGACTTTATCTGATTGGAATTGTAAGCTGGAACGTAGAACTGAAGGCACCGTTCCACATCAGTTGGATTGCGTTACATACAAATGGTTAAGAATTTCACAACAAACAAAGAAAGAAGGTCAAATTTCAATTCCATCAAGCCTGAAATCGAAATTCCAAAAAAAAAAAAAACCAGCCGCTGCTTTAATCCAGAAAATTAATGTAGAAACCATAAGTCGCTGTAATGAATCCATTGACAGTCAACAGGCAGTGTATGTGAACGAGCAAAGAGAATATGGATTGAGATCTCCGAATATCTACCGAATTAGTTGATCAGATTCAGAGAGACAGACACAATATATGGGTTCCTGTGTCCATAGAGAATAGGGGCTCACATGCAGTGTCTCACTCTCTGTATTTAACCATTTAATTTCGGGCAGTATCTCAGTAAATATACGCTGCTCTAGGCAACCGGGATCAATTTCAATTTGGCCACTTGAATAGGAGGAAAAAGGGGCAGAAAGTACCACAAACGTAAAAATCATTAGCAGCCAGAAATATGGTTTAGTAAGCTAAGAATTCCGATAGATTACCAATTCAGTAATTAGACGATATTACTGTTATTAATATGGATGCTTGTCAAATAAACTCGCGTACACACGCTATATATATGACTCCATCAAGGATTTATGAAACAATTAGGTACCTGATCAACCATTTTGTGCTTCAGAATNGGAATTACGTGAAAGAGTCGGAGAAGTGCATGTGAAAATGAAAGGTCCATGAATCGGCTGCTCATAACACAACACGCAAAAGGACTTATTTGGCTTAGGCAGCTTTGGGTTATGGCGTGACGCTCCATGTTTTAAATATTTAATCCAATCAATTTGGTTGAAATTGACACGCAAATTAATGTACTTTCTATCTCGTTGTTCCAGACTGTCCAAATATCATAATTATCATTTAAAATGAAGTTATTATTATCTTTTGTTAAGATTGAAATAAACAAAAATAAAAAATAAAAAAATTAGTGAAGCGATATAATTTTAATGATGAAATCTAAAAATAAAATAAAAAGTACAATAATAATGAGAGTTTTGGGAATAAACATAGATGTATTTTTTCCAAACAAATAAACATAGATTTATGATTTTTTTTTTGTTCCTATAAATTCCTTTAATCATAACAATCTCTTAGTTCTATTTTTTATTTTTTATTTTTTTTCTTGTGTTATATAATTGGAGGGAAGTTTTTCTAGAAGTAGGCAATAAGATGAGCGAAGGAGTCCTGAAAATAACTTCCACCGACTTATTTTATTCTTATGTCATTGTGTAAGACTCTAATTAATATGTAAAATCTTTAATCACATCATTTAAATAATAAGATTTGATTTCTAAAACTTAAATTTTAAAATTTATCTTCTAAATCAAATTATACTATATATGTAAGTATTTTATTAGGTGTGCTCTACATACCAACTTGAGAATAAATTTTTTTCAATATATATATATATACTAGGAAAGGCAACGTGCCTGCACATGTGTCCAGTTTAATTTTATATAATTTTTTTATTTTTTAAACAAAGAAATTACTTTAAAAAATAGAAATAATGAATTATAGAAAAAAAAAATTCAACTTATCATCTCTTATACTATACAGTAGCGTGTAATTTCTTATTTTCACCATTCAATTTAAACATATATATATTGATGTTTAAATATGTGTGTTTACACATTAAAAAAATCACATATTGGTGTGTCGTGTGGAGATGATGAATAACATTTCTTTTTAAAAAAAATCATTTTAAATCTAATATCTTTATTTTAAATCTAGCCAATGATTTTTAAATTGAGTTAAGTATTCTAAAATCTTCAAAATATTTTACCAAAATCATTTTAAATGAGGTATTTGTAGTGTTATTGAACAAAGATTAATTTTCAAGTAAACCTTTTTATATTTTGGAGTTTCGAAAATAATATAATTTTAAAAAATTAATTTATTTAAATGATTTTATTATTTTAAGAATATTATTTAATATTCATTAATTTATTTGACTCAAAACATGATGTCATTAAATACCATTCGTCATTTTTCTAGAAAATGACCCAAGCATAAACCGACCATATTCCCAGAAAATAGTGCTCGTATCCATTAAACCACAAACTGCCATTTTTTCAGAAAATTGCATCAATCACTGTAGGCGGGAATCGTAGTGGGATTACCACCATTCCTACCGCTAACATTGTAGACGGGAATCATAGGCGAGACTTACCACCATCCTTATCGTTTGCAATGTAGACGGGACTTACCACCATTCTTGCTTCCTACCATCCTTACCGAGTACACCGTAGGCGGGAATCACAGGCAGAACTCTACCATCATCTCTGTTTACCACTATCCCTACAGTTCCTTTCCATTTCTCTCACTTCTTTCAATCTATTTATTTCAAACATACCCAAAAATATCTCTCACATGAAAACCCAATTTTCATACACAACATATGAGCATGCATGAAATGATGCAATAAATGCCATAATGCCAAACATAACATAACTGGCATAATTTAATTAAATAAACAACACATTCTCACATCCAATCGACCCCATACTCCTCGGACTAAAAGTCCAGCACAAATGACCAGACTGTAAAAAATTTTTTAGTGCAAAAATTATTCAAATCTCACAAAGTTCTTTGGAAAATTACTTACAGTGATGAAATATAATTTTTGAAGTATCAAGGAGGTATAAGAGGTGGCGGCACAATAATGTAACAGTGTATTTTAGACTATGGTTGTGGGTCTCAAAAGGTCAAATTTTGAATAGGAACAAACTAAGACTTAAGATGGCTAAGGAAGGGTTTAGAGGTATTGGTGAAGCAAATGGTGGTGGTGGTTGGTTGTGGGTGGCGGCATGAGCGATGGTTAGAGGCCAAAATATCCAAATCAGAAAATGAGCTAGAAAGGCTTCAACGGTGGCAGATCGGAGCTAAGGTTGGGTGGTTTAGATGGTTGGAGAACTGATGATGGTGTGGTGAAGAGATGATGACCAACGGCGGCGCAACGGTGGCACTAGAACAAAAAAGGGATGCGGCTTGGATTCCCTTGTGGCGGTTAACAGCAGCACTAGAGGGGCTAATATTGGAAGGGGAGGGACATCGGCTGGAGGGGACAAGAATGGGCTGGGTGGTGTTGGCCATGCCGGCGTGCAGCAGCGCACTGGAGGGGACGAAAAAACGAACGAGCTGTAGCTTGGATTCCTGCATGGCGGTTAACGGCAACACGAGAGGGGCTAAGATTGGAAGGGGAGGGACATCGGCTAGAGGAGAAGAGAATGGGCAGGGTGGTATTGGCCATGCCGACGTGCGGCGGCTTACTGCAGGAGACAAAGAAAAGGACGGGGGAGAGGGGAGGAGGGGCTCACGCACGAGAGAAGACTAGGGGCAAAACGGAAATTTAGAAATAGAAGCAGGGGCAAAATAGAAAAAAAGAATTGTTAGATGAAAACATTGTTCATCTCAATTTGCACTTATATATAGTAGATATATTCAATTACCTTAACGGCCTAACATTGACATAGTACTCTTGAAAACATGGGCGCCAAATGAATAAGAGCCATATACATGATGTTGGGACTTGTTTGGTGGGATTTTTATTTAACCCGAAGTCATGAGCTTCATCATATAATTAATTAAAAAAAAAAACACACAAAAGACAGCTTTTTTTTTTTTTTTGGGCGTTGGTAGCTTATATTTTTTCTAGGCAATTTCTTGAGGCATATAGTTATACGGTTTTGCTATACATTAGCTACTATTCATCTTCACATCTCATACCTGACAGTTTTTTTTAATATAATGTGAGGTGTTTTTTATAGGGTGTGTGGAGTAATAAATAATGGCTGATGAGAAGAATTATACATATTTATATAGAGCCCCCTAGTGTAAAGGATGCGATGTACTTGTACACAGTAGACCCCTTAATTTCAAAGAGGTTTGCTATTATTCATCATCCCACACATCACACATTACATTTATTTATTTATTTTAAAAAAATAGTTTTATTCTTATTAAACTAATAGAAATTTTCTACTTATCATCTATATATCACACATTTGGTAAGAGAAAATAAAAAATGTGGTGTGTGGGAGTGATGAATAGAGTTTTTCAATCTCAAATCATCATGCAAATTAAAAGTTTTACTGGCATTTAAAAAAAAAAAAAAAAAAAACACACCATACATGATTATTTTTCATATTTTAATCTTTTTACAAGTCCTAACCTTATAATTCTAAATCCTAAAATCTAATCCCTAAACTTTTAAAACCTAAAATCTAAACTCAAAACCTAAATTCCTAAAACCTCAAACGGATCTCATTTGTTTTCACAAAATTTCTCAATTCATCACATTTCATCTATCTCATCATTACAATTTTTTAAATTTTCACACAAAATAATATAAACAATTTAACTGTTTTAAATTCCAAAACAAAATAATATTAAAAAATATATTTTAACAATATTTTATTTAATTTTCAACTTTCATCTCAATTCATTTACGAAAACAAACGAGACATTTTAGGACCACCACCAGCTACCACTTTGGCTATCCCTTGGGAATTGGGATGGTCGAAATATGTCCCAGTTGATGGGTTGGAGACCAAACCCTAAAATGCACCATTGTGGATAATATCCTTTAGGGTGGCTACCTCCATCCCAAGAAATTGTGAAGGATCCAATCAGCATCAAGTGGTGGGACTAGGGGTAGGCAACGAGACCCGCACCCCGTTCTCCTCGCTCCACAGGGCAAGACACCGGCAAGGGTGGGGGGCGGTATGGCCCCAGCGGGGCCCCACCCAGCACCCAATCTTTTTTTATATAAATATATATTTATAAATATTTATTTTTACTGTATATAAATATAGTAATATGTATTAAGTAGAACTTTTAATTAATACTTTGTCTAAGTTCTAATGTAGTAGTGTGACCCTTTTATAAATTACCTTCACAATATAAATCTCACACTTAAGTAATGTGGCACTCTTGTATTACCTTGACAGGATTACTGCACTACAACTTACACAAAATTTAGGGGTGGGCAATGGGGCTCCGCCTCGTCCTTGCCCCCACTCAAAATATATAATTTTTTATATATATATTTATATATATAAATAAATATATTGTATATAGATATATAAAATTTATTAAAGATTTGAAATTGTATTCAAGTCATTGGATTGCCTTGACTTCCTAAACCAACCATTATATAGGAGGATAAAGCAATACAATAGTTATCTCTAAACAATGTGAAGGGGGAAAAATTCCAACCTCCACATGGGGAGGGTACCCCCCGCCTCGCACCATGTGGGTATCACCCCTACAAAATATGTACTAGCAATTTTAAAAACTACTTAGTTTTTAAATTATAGTCATATTTACAAATTCAAATTTACAATTTGGGTCCAAAAATGTGCTTTAGATCAATTTTGGACCCATGAATAATTTTTGGCCTAGTGGACTATAAACCATTATTGAAGTGGGCGGGGGGAGGGGTGGATTGGTAGTCTGCCCCCGCCCCCTGGCACTGGGGTGGGGTACCTCACCCTTGGGATGCGAGGGCAGGGGGCAGGGAGGGGGCTACCTAGCATCATATAGTGCGAGTGGCACCCCTAGGTTGGACCTCGTGCCTAGAGTAATCTGGTACGTATGTTTCGGTTGGATTTTATTGATTGCGAGTGCTAGGTTGTAGAGTCTGGTTCCTAGCTCGAACAAAAGTAAACTGAGAGTTCGCTCGACATATCTCTCGAGAGAAGCTCAAATAGAGAGTTCGCTAGAGGTGAACAGTTGGCTTGAGCAAAGATCAGACAGAAAGTTGGCTCTATACTCATATGACATTTGGCTTGAGCGAAACTCAGGTAGAGAGTTTTGAGTCTCGCTCAAGTCTCACTCGAGCAAACAACAGACATAAAGTTCTCTCGAATTACGTTTGACACCTCGCTTGACCGAATAACCCAATAATATGCCACCTTAGGGTTTTCACTGTACCAGATATATAAATATATATCAATGTATGGAAACAGTTTTTGACAATAGAGTGAAAAATAGACAGAAGAATTTCAGTAAAATTGAGGGAGTGGCGTCTAGAGAGAGAGAGAGAGGAAGTGACTCTAAGAAGAGAGAAATCTTGTATTCTGTTTGTGTACTTCAACTCTTTGAATAAAATTTCTCGCAGTTCCTTAGACGTAGACACATTCTGCGTAAATATTGTGTCGTGTGTGATGTATTTCTATTTTTGCCTTACTATTTTCTCCTTATCATTTTCCCAATAGAGAAAGATTAAATGAAGTTACTTTGATCATCTTTGGAGAAGGATGTAAAGCAGGGAGATCCAAGTCAGATGATATTGAATTGTTAGATTGCACGTTGATGGCACTAAACTACCTCAAGATGATAGATCATCGCAAGAACAGCGAGCAACAATAATTTTTCCTTGATTTGTGACAGTTTTGAGCACATGTCGTTATTTTGACCATAACTTTAGCTATGGATATCGAATTTGCTCATATGACCTCAATTTAGAAAGTTCTTTTAGGCGCATGCCATGGTCACTAGCTATGCTCAGTATGCATAATTTTCAAGCCCAAAATCAGCTATTTTCCCTTTCAAATATCCAATTTTAGATTTTTTTTTTCATTTTATGGTAATATTCATTTCTCGGTTATGAAGTGATTTTGAACCCGATTTTGGCTAGGTTTTTGGCAAATTGCTTCTTTAATTATGTATTAATTTTTGGTGCAGTTATTGAAATTTTTCTATTTTTGGTCAAATTTTGATATTTTCGAATTTATAGTTATTTTAGCCCAGCTTGTGGGTTTGTTGAATGATTTTGAAGTTTTGATCATTTTCAATTCAAAATAGAGTTGCTTTCTCTATGTTTTTGGCAAAGATATTGTCTTCCCTGTTTCGATTATCTGTTAAAACCAGCAGTCAGAATTAATCTAAGTTCTGTGTGACGTTAGGATGCTTCGATTTGGGTTGTTATTTTGGACCTTATTTAATTAATGTCTTGAGAAGAGATTCTAGGATATTTATTGGAAGGGATCAAATCATTAAAAGGCTACTGAAAAGTGGAGATCCTTCGTGTGGTCTCAACTTCTTTGTCTTGTACCATGGTGCTGTTAGAAATCAACAGCAAACAAAGATTGAAAATGGCAAACAGTGAGGCGATTGTTAATCTGTCTACAAATATTGCCTCCCACTCATGAATTGAGTTCTGCAAAAGAGAATCTGGCAAGTATGTCCTTAGGATCCAATGTACACTGCTTATATAGTGTGAAAATTACAAATTCTGAACACTAATCTTAGAACAAACAGATGTAATAGCAGCAACTATAATCTTTCATTTGAATTTAAATAAAACAATTTCTATTAGAAATGTGTGAAGTAATTGTCCTTTGATAGTAAATAATAACTGTAAAAAAAGAAAATGAAAAAGTGCATTATTTCGTTTGAATTAAAACCATATATTCTGTCACTTGTGATGATGCGTAAGTGCTAAGTACGTCTAAAGTGTTAATAAGTGCACATGCATGTGGTCAATGCTTTGCACTGGGTGACACTACTATTGTGTGTCTACCCTATATTCCAATTTATGTATTGTAAAACTCATTCACTTATAAACCACTAAAAGTTTGCTTGTCTTTTCAATGTGGGACTAATAAAAAATTACATTGGAGAAAAACTTTAAAAGAAGTCATAGTCAAATTAAAGGAAATATTTGAAATAATCCAACAGGTGCAAGCATGCTCGTTATTTTGGTGGAAAGAGCTTTTGATGAATTAAGATTGTTTTCTTAATTTCCCTTATAATGGTACTTTACTCTCTCTTCTCTTACTGAAAATCATGTACGACTTTGGATGTAAATTTGATCCTTTATTTTCCAACAAATAGATTAATGAAATAATGGTTAACCTGGTAGTGCCTTGTTCAGCTACGTACTCAGATTGGACACAATATTTGTGCAAGCTTTCACTTATACACGCGCACGCACACACAGGTACACATTGAAAATATTACCATTGTTAACTAATTAGCTGATGTGATATTTTAGCTAGGGCCGGCGCCTGTTCCTAATTAATCCAATCTATATATTGTTGTTATGTTTAAGAAAGAATTTCAGCTGATGGTAGAATATATTCTAAAGAGAAATGCTCTATTGCACTTCTAGAGAACATTGGAATATATATAGGATCGAGTACTTCCTCTAATGAATAATTGGAGAAGAAGACATTACCCCCAAGATGTTGTACGTGGGAGGAAAGTGGAGTTTGTTGAAATGGCTAAGTACTACTGGCTCCTTGTTAGTGATAGCCTAATGGGTGTGGGTGGGCATCTGGCTAAAAATAGGCTGGACTAAAAAGACTTGAAGCTTGTATATTAAGTTTGGTCAAATAATACTTTTTGTCTTAATTATTAATGAGACATTTCTGAAACAGAAAACTTCAATGCAGTCGAAGTTGAATAAGATGGTGCGTGGTTTCGCACGATGGTGGCAATCGCAGATTCAGCGGAAGGATTCTATCCTTTTTTATTAAAACTGATCTAATTAAGTAGCCTTGCTTCTTCTAGCCTTGACTTCAGTTTATTCAGTAGCCATCTTTTAGGGCTTTCGTGTTAATATTGTTCTTGACTTTGGCATGCACCATCATCTCTTGCAGCTTGGATTGTCGAGATCATCAACTACTGCATGTAGTAGTACTAGCTAGGTCCTAGCGAAGCAGATATAGATCATAGCTAGCTAGATTAAAGCTAGAGTTTTCCCGACTTAGATCGCCGCTTTAGACTATATATAGGATAGCTTTTAACATGCACCTCACTTTTAGACCAGAAGGTGCATCGTTTATGTACAGGTTAAATATATTTAAACAATATTGGAGTAAAAGTTCAAATTCATAACATGTTCCGGTACTATATGAAAATAATGAAATCACTTGACTCAAAATTTTAAGCCGATAAAAAAAAAATATATTATATATATATATGTTACATTCAATGATACAGATCAGTTTGATATGGCATTCCTCAATATCAGTACGTGGGGACATGGACACACTAATTTAGGTGATAGTGTGANAAAAATTATATATATATATGTTACATTCAATGATACAGATCAGTTTGATATGGCATTCCTCAATATCAGTACGTGGGGACATGGACACACTAATTTAGGTGATAGTGTGATCATGTGATGGTGCGGTTGCTGGTGAGCGGCTAGCAAGATCAAACAAATGGTCTCTGGTTGCCATTAAACTCATATTTCTACTACATATGAGTGAGCTTTACAAAAACGAATACTTCTGCTCATCATCGATCGAGCTTAAGTCGTAGCTGCTCTTTGTTTTTGTAACGCACACTGCATCCAAGGGAAATGAATAGCTAAATTGCATGTAGACTGGAGTGCTCTCTCTATCCCACTTTCTTTGTCTGATCTCTTTCTTTCTCTTAGTTCCCTTCTGAGGCCCAAAAGCCTGTGGACATTTGGGAACATGTATATAGCCCATCTGATAAAACGCATGCACAATTAGCAAAGTTTTGCTAGACCCAGAAGAATAACAGTAAAAGGGGTTATGATCTAAGGAATACATACATGCATATATATATATATGTATGTACAAGAAGAATATTGGCATCCAAAGAATCTTAAGAGAGTTTAAGATCAAGTGGTAAATATCTGATATATATATATATATGAATTAATCTTTGCATCATCCTACACACCACACACCATAACTTTTTTTATTTTTTATTTATTTGTTTTTCTTATTAAATGTGTATTATATGGATGATGAATAAAAAAATATAAATATTTCAAGAAGAGTAAAATAAAAAAAAAATTGAAAAAAAATTAAAAAAATAAAAAACATATTGATGTGTGGTGTGTAGGATGATGCATAACAATTATATATATATATATATGGGATCAGAGATGGTGTCCTGAAGAACAAACATGCAGTAAATTCTTGGTGAATTTGATGATGATTGATTGTTTGCTTTGTCCTCAAGTTCACTTGGTGGACAGTGACACCACGTGGCACTATTTATGATCACCAATTGGAGAATTGGAACTAAAGCATTTCCCAGAGATAGAACATGCATGATGCTCTAGGAATCACATTTTGGTTCAATCTCCTTAATATTATACAAAGGAACTTATCCCTTTTAGCTGGCTAGGATGTCACTTACCCAACAATGACCCACTTACTTTTTGTATAGGAGCACTCTCCAGTCTCCACCAACATTAAATTCTTAGAGGGAAATTTGGATAGCTTTTTTTTTTTTAGGGTTCTCTTTCATTTTCTTTTCTTTTTCATGTGCTTTTTAAAGTTGTGTTTGTTTTGCGTGAGAGAGTCCAAACTCCAAACTGCAAAATCCAAACTCCAAGGCGAGAGAATGCGCAAGGGAAGGGGGCTCTGCGTCTGCCTAGCTGCTATAAATGCCTCTGGTTGTGTGCTGTGTAGGGGGAGGAAGTCAGAGGTGAAATGACATTGAAATGTAATGCATACTTAACAGACATGAATTTGACGTTTCAGATTCTAAATGTCAGATAGCAGAAGCCGTATTACTCTCCCTCCCCCACCATGCACTCATTTTTTATTTTTTTCTTTTTAATTTCACTTTTTATAAAAGAAAAAAAAAATCTGTAAAAAGAAATGCCAGCTTGCCATCTTCTACTACCCACTTGCAGATCCCGAGAATATTCAATGATTAATTGATTACCGGATTAAACTTCAAAAATAAAATGGCGTGCTTACTTATTAATTAACTTGTATGATCCTGATCTCGTTGTTCATGATCAAATGCATGGCTTATTATTTTTCCTAACACAGATAATATTGGTACGTGGAGATCGATGATCACTTCCCTAACCTACTTGGCTAGCTAATAATCATAGAAACTGCATCAAATGATCTTAGATTTGCCTCTTTTGACCAGTTTCTATGAGTTTAAGAAAACAAAGGCAATTTTTATGATGATAAGTACTTTTGCATCTCTGAAGTAGTAGTGCCACGAGAAATAGAGAGTAATAGAAGCATATATGCAAGTTGGACCATTTATATTGAGAAACTCGAAGTTTGAAGTAATTTGTGCTATCTGCAAAAGCGATCGATCGCTCTATCTTGAACATGAGTGCTTTTGTGTGATGGAATTGCCCGAAAGCTATAATGGTGGTCCATAAAACTCCTTTCCACAACGATCATGGTTAAGTTACAGGGATCTGTCTATCTATCTAGCTATATGCTTGGACAGGAAAAGTCTTTTCTTAGATATTTACTCTTGAAAGGAAAAGGGAACGTATTTTTCTAATTTCTTTTCCTTCAATTTTCTTTTCCCCCTCTATTAATCCCCATTATTCATCTAAGTGAAAGTCAAGTTTCTCATTAAAATCATGATATTTTATAATAAATATGTCACTATTATTGTCATCACCACCACCACTATCATCATCATCATTATTAAATGATTGCTAAAGATACAAACGGATCCCATAAATTGATGTGGTACCAGCGTGCCACGTCAGTTTTTTTTTTCATTCCCACCCCCCCCTTCTCTCCTTTGCCCCTATACCCTCCTCCCCTTTCCCTACTCCCTTTCGCAAACACTTGAGCCCGTCACCATCGCAACCCCTCGCCAATGTAACTAGTGCTGCACCTTCCTTGCCCTTCACCGACATCACTCCCTCACCCTTCACTGACGTCACTTCCTAGCCATCTTCCTTACCTCTTCACTAACGTCAGAACGTCGTCATCTTCTCCCCTCATCGTTGCCCCTTGCCAGCAGGCTCTCTCTCTCTTTGCGCTTTGGGAAAAGAACAGGTGGGATTGGGGGGAGTGAAAGAAAAAAAAAGTAATTGGCATGACACACTGGTAGCATGCCACATTAGTTTGTGGGATTCTTTTATGTCTCTAGTATTTTTATTATTATTATCATTATATGTTTTTGCTAGCCACGTGTCAAGAACAGTAACAGTTGGCTCTAACACTAGTTAGTATGGAAATAACCTCCAATTTTAAGGGATGATAAGGGAGAGATTGTAGTACTAGTACTTGTGTTAGTCTAGTGCCTCGCTGCCCTCTGCTATTAAAGAAGCATCAATCATGTAAAAGATGAAGATCAAAAAACCTTTATTTTATTCCTTAATATGTTAAACTCGCAGGTTGCAGCAAACCCAACATGAATATATGAGCTGAAAGATAAATTGATGAAGGGGTTGGAATAGCGCGCGCGTACGTACGTGAAAGCAAGGCTAAAAAACCAGAATCAAATTCGGAATTGGACAAAGATCAATTCATCGGATTGAAGATTCACAACAAACTTGGATTGGATATTTCAGTATTTAAAAAATAAAAAATATGTGCAACACAATTCAAACTTTTTAAAATCATATTTAAATTAAATAAATTGTATTTTTAATATTCTAATGAGGTTTTTTTTTTTTTTTCAATTTCTAAAGTTCTCATATATATTGTTTAAATATCAAAATGTGTAGAACTCTCACTAAAACATAAACACATGGAGAAAAATCCAAGTCAAAATAGATGTAGAGCTTTCAAATTAGTTTGTTCGATCGAGTTCTCCTAGTGATCGACCTTGTTTGAATAAGCAAATTTCGTGATTGAATCAGTTAGAGTACTTGAAGATCCCAACATGGAAATTGGAGTACCATCAAATTATATACCTAGGTATTTTTAAGAGGAAATGGCCGTACGAAAAAGGACTTGTCCATTTGTTTTGATCAAATTAATCCTTCTTTTAAGGCATTCTTCACATCGGCAGAAAGCCTCAATGGTATTCGTTTTTCTTGATCATTACCTATAATTAATATACCTGTATTCACAATGAAGTCAATTAGAGTATTACTATTGAAGTCTTTTATAGAACAGTGTGATGAAGAACTTCTACATTTCCCTTTTCGTTGACACTACCAATGTGAGAGAGAGAGAGAGAGAGAGAGAGAGAGAGAGAGGAACTCTTCCCCATGACTTAATCAACGATGATCAGTGCAAGAAAATACACTACAAGAAAACTACTTGCTTGCTGCCAGTTTTTTTCTACGAAAATGATTATTTCCTGTTAAAATTAGTGTTTTTGTCTAAATGGTCATTCTTGTCACAAATAATCTATCCCAAATGTTTTTTTTTATTATTATTATTTAAGTGATATTGGTAGGTTACCATTATAAAGATATCATATAACTTACGGCTATATATAAGAAGGTAATATTGTCATGTTTATGATCTTAATAACTAGAAAGTTGTCCTAGAAGTAACTAAAAAGTATAGGACCCTGCTACTTGGCCATCTGAATTTATCGCTTGGAAAGAGACTGTTTGACTTGATAGTGCATTAAAACAAAAAAAAGAAATTAAAACTCATTCTTTTGGCTACATAATGATTCACTGACTACAAACGATTATCAATCCCTTGATAAACTCACAAAATGTACGGCCATTCAATTCATTGGCAAATAGAAATATTACCAGAAATTTTGATCAATTTTCCTTTTCTCCAAAATCATAACATTATTTCTATTTTATTGTGCCAAAGAAATATCATAGCCGACAATTGATGAGTCTTGTTTTATAGTAGGGGTGACAAATCGTATTAACGGGTCCTGTTCGTGTTGCGTTAAGATATATATATTATACTATATAGGTCAACCTTAACCCAACCTGTTTAGCTTATCGTGTCAAAATCTTAAACCCTAACATAACTCATTAACATAATGGATCGTGTCGTATCAACCCGTTTTGACCCGTTTATGTAAATGAGTTAAAACAAATCCAAAATTAACCCGTTTGACCTAGTTAAGTTTAGCATAATTTTATATAAATGTTAAAATCATAATATTTATAAACAATATAAAACTAACTACAAGTCTAAAATTACAATCTAAATAATAAAAATATCGAAATTGTAATTTTAACTTTTTTAATGGATCATAACGGGTTATAACGAGTCAAAATGGGTTGACCCATTATCAATCCGTTAAGTAATCGTGTCTTAAGGGATCAACTCATTTTGACCCGAACCCGTTAAAACTAAACTCTAACCCATTTTTATCATGTCGTATTCATGTTAAGTTAATGGGTCGTGTCACATATTGCCACCTCTATTTATAGTCTTTGCTATTAATTGAAAAATAGGACTAGAAATGGATCCAAAGAGAAGATGTCTTACCGTTGAGGAAAAAAGCAAGTTTTACGTACATTTTTTTTTTTTTTTTCCTTTTAATATGACCTGACAGTGCCACGTATAAGGTTAAGATGTCAATTTGAATGACAAACTCATATGGCCGAATAGCATTTTCCATATATATATAAATATAAATATATATATGAGAAACACTACTTTACCTCCTCCATTTGCCTACTCTATTTGACCACTCGGTCAAATTTTTTTTTTTTTTTTTTACTTAGTGATTAAGGAAGTGATTGTAAATGTATTGATGTATTTTTTTTATTTTTTAAATGTATTTAAATATGTTAAAAAATGTGAAAAGTAAAATAAATAAAAAAAATTTACACTGGGCGGTAACGCTCAGCGGTTAATTTGGGGCAGCATAGTAGCCGCGCCCTATATATATATATATATGTATATGAAGAGCATGAATCTAAAGTATTGTACTCGCATGAGTCT
The DNA here is from genome assembly GCA_003123785.1 of Pterocarya stenoptera. NCBI lineage: Eukaryota > Viridiplantae > Streptophyta > Magnoliopsida > Fagales > Juglandaceae > Pterocarya > Pterocarya stenoptera. The sequence continues at coordinate 44,526 of QEOT01124079.1, forward strand.
TGTAATTATTAAATAAAATTACCAAAACAACTTGTCTCAAATACAATAAACTGTCTCCTTAATCCACAACAAAGTCAAGGCTTCTTTTTTACTAAAGAACGTGCATATTACTGAAGTGGTTTGGAAGATTAATCATGACAGCCTTCATTTATTCAGTAGTGCAGCAGGCGGCCTTGACATTAGATGCTTATCAGAGCCCTATTGAAAATCAAGAAAAACAAAATGAATCTGCAAATAGAGTTTAAAACAAGCCATCGCATCATCAGATATTAATGATTGTTAATATTAATTCTATATAAATTAACATAGCCAATTAGTTAATTACTAAATGCGCCATATAACAAGTAAGATTAATTAGAAATCCTACTATAGGACATGATAGGGTTGCACTACAAAATTTATAAAGAAAAGAAGTACTATAGTCATAAAGAGATCTTATAAATTAAGTAAATCCACAAACTGACGTGACTTCATGATATGATATGTTAGATTTACTTTATAATAAAAAGTAAGTCTACAATCTAATATTCTACATCAAGACACTTTTGTGAAATTTTTTTGTGCTTTATAAAACAAAACATTTCTCTATAAAAAATCTTAGCATGCAAAATAAATCCTTCATCCTTATTTTTCATTATCCTTAATGTATATACGTTCCCCTGGAAAACCCTTGTATAGAACAGAGAATATGTACACAGACCATGCAATTAGCAAAAACGGAAGAGGGACGATCTTTTGTTTTTTTTCTTTCTCCTTCGCAAAACTTACATTGGACAGTTTAGCTTGATTGTTGGTCTCCAACATCAGCCCGAAATGAATATGAGGGAAGTGTGCCCACTAACGCAAATAAGTTCACTTGTAAGTAAATAACAAGAAAACGAAAGTAATAAAGGGATCAGATTATAATATGATTATAGGAAGAAAGTGACCCACTTACATTTTTTGCAGCAGTGCTAAATGCTTCCCTGTGGCTAATATCCGGATTATTGGCCTTGATCCTCTGGATCTCCTCCCTACATTTGAAATTTTTTTCTGTCCATGAGAAATGAGCCGGGGAGTAATTTTCATATCCAATGGACAAAATTAAAGAGATTTACTGATCAATTGAACATCGATAATAGATTCGTTACTTTATAAACTGATTGTATGCAGATGGTACTCGCTGCCTCTTCTCGGGAGCTGAAATATTGGAAAACAACAGCTCATGATGAAATTACTGTTTGTTATATTTTAAAAAAACGAAAAAAAGGATCGAGTACTGGAAATCATTAATTTAAATCACATAAAATATATGATAAATGGGTGGCTCCTCACGTCGATTCACCACCCTTTCCTCAATGGCAGCATGTGTGGTCTGTGCTCGCATTGCAATTTTGTTATTGCACTTGGAAGAGGAGCCCGAGTCAATCTTGTAATCCGTTGTGCATTTCGTCGCCTAATCGTACCAAAAAAGGAGAAAGAAATCAATAACGAGAATGAATCATGCATGATTATCGCTTGTGTAGTGAAAGCAAGCCATTAATCTTCCTAGAAAATGAGGCTTTTCTTATTCTTTATTTATTTATTTTTTTTCCGGTCATCAATCTTTGTTTCTATACATCCTGTGCTGTGCTGCATAAGACGGAAAAGGGTATTTTCTTCTTTTAACAGCTTTATGCTAGCTAGTTGATAAGAAAAGATCAGAACAAGATCTGGGGTTTATGTTTGGAGAGAGAGAGACCTGAAATGAAATGATTTTTATGAGAGAGAAAAGAGAGATTAGGAGAAAAACCATCATCGAAAGACTGAATCAGTTAGAATATTGTGGTATGAAACAAATCATATAAAAAGCCCAGATTGACAGTAGTAGAATATGGATTTTCGGGGATCTGGAAAAACCTTGTTTCCACAGTAAAAGACAAAGCTTCATGGTCAAAAGAAATAATTATACCCAAGAACCCTACTTGTCAATCAAATCAAGGTAGTATTTTTTGAAAAAGCGGCACTTAAGATTTTTATTTATTTATTTATTTATTTATATATCCTTCATCTTAGAAAATGCTTTGCCTTGATGGGTCAGCACAGGTCCTGACGCCTCTATAAAAAAAGCAAAAATAATAGGTTTTGGTTATGGCGGCTGATTGCTAGGGCTTCAGTACTGCAACCAACTACTTCACAGATAAAAGAGGTTTTGAAATGCTCGATCTATGCAGAACAAAGATCCTAAAGGCTTCGATTTTCTCAAAAAAGAAGTGAGACCTGGATCCGTTAGGTTTAAGAGGCCTAGCAGTAGCAACGCCCTAAAAATAAGCTGAAACTTGCGTGTGTTTGTGCAGATCATATTAAAAGCAATAGCTAGCACCTGAACATCTTGCCATGACAGTGACTGAAACGCGGCTGCCATGTTCACGGACCATAGATTGGTGCAGTGCCCGCATCGGACCGTCACGATGTCAAAGAGGTTGCTGCATGGAACACTTACCTGCACAACTCCATCCCAAAAGAAAACCTTAGACTCTGGCCTCCTACATTTGATATCAACTCAGAAAGAGAAAGCAAAAACGAAAAGCCAGATCAGAAACTGATTTTAGACCAGAACTAGCTGAATTACAAGAAACGTATATAAAAGAACAATAAAGAAATTGATTTGGCCTTTTAGTTTGAAGTACTCCCAGATTCTTTTGGGAAGGGCTATTTGGAAAGAAACCCTAGAAGGCGTAGTTCTTTACTAGCTAGGTTTCTTTATGGAAGGTTGCGTTCAAGAGATATAATTCAACTGAGATCTTCATTTTTACTTTCCCCTACTGTTAAAGAAGCTTGTTTTGCACGGGAACGTGGTTGTGCAGTGTCTTTTGTTAGGGAAAGTTAAGTTACAGACATATGGAGGAAATCAGAGAGCCAAGGACTTGTCCTCTTCGGTTTATCATCAAATGCTTGTTTTGAGGCCGGATTCTGAAAGCCCACATTTTAAAAAATAACAAATAAAACAAAACCAATAATCTCTCTCTCTCTCTCTCTCTCTCTCTCTCCTCCTGTGAGGACTTCAGGGCCTTCAGATATGACTTTTCTTTGACTGCAAAAGAAAAAAGAAAAAGAAAAGTCCGACGATGGAGACCTGACTGTAAGAAAACAGGAAACCCTATAAATAAAATTAACCAATTTCTGTTAAATTACATCTCAACCTGATCATCATAAAAGCAAAAGCTTTTTTGAGGATCTTAAAATGTTCTTTCTCCTCAGATATGCATATGATCAGAAAGAAACTACACATACAAACGAATACACAAATATATGATATTGGTCATTGGGAATCTTTAAGAGAGAAAAAGCAGATCTCCCGTTGAAGAAAAGAGTTTTCAGATCAGAGATACCGCAAGAACGATGTTGCAAAAGTTGCAGGGGATGTAGCAGAGTTGCTCAGACGCACCATCGATGCAGGTCGACATGTTCCGTAGGCAGTCAAAGCAAACTTGATTACTCAAGAAGGAGAAAGAAAGAAAGCAAAGGAAAGGAAAAGAAGAACACAAGCTCTTGCAAATTACAGAACACCGAGGAGAAAGAAAAAGGCCGCTTTTATTCTCTTTTAATCCCCTCCTCCTTTAGAACTGGGCTATGTATCACAACAGTAGAACTTAAGGGTCATATATATAGAAAATTATGTAGAGAGAGAGAGAGAGAGAGAGAGAGGAACAGAGAAGGGAAGAAGGATGGGATCCAACTAGGTACTGAAGAGAGGGGGAGATCTAGTAGTACTTAAGCTAATATAATAAGAAAAAAAGTGTGGATTTAGTATAAGTACCCACGGTCGGCAGGAAATGCTGGGACCGGGAAAGGAAAGTAGTAGTTTTTATGGAAAACCGGGTTTAACTGGAAAGCCAAAGCTGTGTATAATGTATCCATAGCTGTTGGAGAAAGGTTAGGGCTTGAGGCCGAGAGAAGAAGGAAGATGGAGCTTTTGCCTGCAAATAAAAAATGCGCAGATGAAATGGTAATTACTAGCTAGGATCGATGAAATGAGTGTGTGAGTCATGACCACATGCCCTCCTTTCCTGGCCAGCTACAACACATACAGTACTACTGGATGAGTCATGGGGATAGAAATCTGAATTCTTAAATCATAAGTATAATACAAAACATAAATAATTGCTATATCGTGTGTAGTGTGTGTAACAATTATCCATCTGTATGCATGTCAGAATTTGAAAGTACATATATTGTATATATTCATGATCATGACGTACCGACATATATATAAAGATATATATGAATAAAAAATATATATATCTATATTTCCTTTTTTGTTTTGAACTAATAAGAAATGGATCATATGATCTAGCTGGTGCCTGCAGTCTTGATGCTAATAGAGATTATCATATATATGATCCGTCTTTATAAGAAGAACATTATTATATATAAATGTATCGTTAATTTGAAACTAAATTAAGCTAAGCCACCATATCTAACATCGATCCCACTTTTCAGTTCTCTTTAGTACTTAAAGAGTATTATATATATATATAGCTTGCGGAAGACATGAATAGCTAGTACTGATCATCCCAATTAAGTGCCATTGGCTTCTGATCGTCATATTCATTACCTGTACGAATGTCTGCAACAACATCGAGGTGATCTCTTCATTCTTGCCTGCAATCAAAATTGACAATAATTAAATTAATATATATATATCAATATATCCTACTTTAGGTATAATATAATTACAAATAATTAATTTGTTCGTTTTTTTTTTCATATAGATTTTGTCAAAAAATAAGGACCCATTAGTTCCAAAGGTTAGCGTTAATCATTAGTTTAGTCAGCAGTTTGTTAAGTGATGATGATCAGTATATATGTTACAAAACAAAGTAGCTCTCGATTGAGTGCTGATCTTTGCTTGCTATTTTCATATAGATTTTGCTTCTTTTTCATGGCGGCTGCTACTTGATCTTCTTTGTTAAATCCTTTAGATCTGAATTCTTAATTTCTTCGTTATGGTCATAATCCTGATAAAGACCTAGTTAGCTAGGTGGTTTCTCAACTTCTCATTGGAGACAATTATCAAACAAAACTTGATTTCCAGATATAGTTGATCCAGGCTAACGACTTTGAGTGCTGAAATAGCTGATCATCACATCCTTAATTTGTACTGATCTTCAAGGCTAGGATATATGCAACATTAATATACCTATATGGTGTTTTCGTGAATATATACTAAATTCCCAGCAAAAGAAATACCGGCAAGTGTCATAAATAATATGTGAATGCAGTTCAAGATCATGTTTGGATGATCTCAAAGAATGATTCTGTCAATGGACCTTGACTTGTCCAAATTCAAAAGGAAATTACTTCTGGCTCTCAAGAAAAGAATTTTGCTACTCATTACCCTCACATCATATACACCACACACGTCTACACTTATGTGTGGTGTGTGGTGTGAGAATGATGAATATATTTTTTTCTTTGCCTAGCTAATTATTCTAGTAGTGGAGCTAAGGTAGGTCGAACATCAATAGCAGCTAGCAAGACTATTCTCTTCCTTGATGGGTCTTGATGATTCCTTTTCTAATGCAGTTTATTGTACAGTTTTAGTCTGGAATTTACTACCACCTATTAATAATGTGTTTTCTCTAAATCCACAAGAGGAATTAAAAACAAAAAAACAATGAGAAATCAGTTTTGTTACTTTGCCAAATTACCTTGATTCAGCAACAATCTTAATTGTTCATGAGTCTACATTGTTAAGTAAATCTCCTAATTGATCTTCTGCCCAAACAATGATATTCGAACAAGAAGAATTCTTCTATTATAAATGATAGACCTGTTTTGTAGTCGTTATGGCCGAAGTACTAGTCATAATGTGGAAAAATGACATTAATTACATGCATGGTCAATATTCACCTGACCACCAGTTTAATGAAAATAAAAGGTGCATCAATTTCTGCTCATCAAGTCTCAGGATCTTCTTCAACGTACAACTCGATCGAGAGGCAGTAGTACTATATATAGCTACTCGGTGAGACTCCACATATAACTAGTACTACTCAAAATTAAGCAGGGTCAACGGCTAATTCATGGTTTGCTCGAGTCTCATAGGTTATCATATATCCTTAATTGATCTCATCTCAAATAGATAGCAATCTGCTTCTTGTAATCAATCTTTCTCTTAACTTTCAAGTAATTCAACTTGTCCTGATCATGTTTTCTCTATAGAAAAAAAAAAAAAACCATTCGTGACGGATTATTTGCTGCTCGAATGATTATTTATGAAAAAAAAATTATTTTAATAAAAAATAATCATTTTCGCATGAAATAACTAAAATAGTTAATCATAAATAAACAGTTTTCTTATAATATTTCTCTTCTAATCCACCATTAATATCAACGAGCTTCGATCTTCAAGTTTTTATGAAAGGACATAAAAAGTATAGAAATCAATTGTCACTTTGGTTTGTGAAAAAACTCAATGTACATGGTCATGTTATCTTGGATCTGCTTATCATGTACTCTCAACATGAGCTTGTTGACCTTCACAGAGCCACAATTGATTCCTCAGTTTGCTTCTTTTCAAGATGGGTCATGTATATGTTCATGATGATTCCATCATGACAATATATATATGTATGTATATATATATACATACATATATATATATCTATATATATATACGGCCGGTACTCTGGTTTTGGCATTGTCCCTTAATAAACACATGTTTATTATTTGGCTAACTATTATTATTTGGGACAAACTTAACACTACATACGCATGGATAGACGGCGGCGTGTTGCTCAACTAGAGGCCACTTGCAGTCTTTAATGCAAATATATGGATGGAATGATTTCAACCTCCCATTTCAGCAATATCGCAAACTCATTATTGGATAACAATTGGTTTTAACGTCAAGTACGAAATTAATTTGCTAATAAATAAAGGCCATCCCGATCATATATATACTTCCATTTGTAACCCTCCCTAATCTACTAGATCTTGTTCGCTTTGAATTTGCTTGTATATACATATAATACATCTAAATATACACAAGCAATTAAGTATATATATATATATATAAATCAACCCGGCCCTCAATATCACTACAAGAAAAAAGAATATTTATAATGAATAACTGACTACAAATAAACTCTTTTTATTTTTATTTTGTAGTTGATACACATGCATCAATATATATATACAAAAATTCTGTTCAGTCACTTTTACTTACTTTTTATACACTCCACTAATATGATTAGTTGCGTTATTTTTTTTAGAATAAAATAATTATTTAGGCCAATTATATTAATGAGGTGTACAAAAAATAAATAAAAATGATTGTATGTAACAGGACTCATATATATATATATATGTTGGGCTTGTTTTAGTTGTGGCCAATAATGTTATATATAGTTGTATGTAGGGTCAGGAGCAAAAGCCAACGTGCCTTGTGGTGCTTTTTTCCGACCTTGAGCCCTAATTTGTTGCACACAACAGAAGTTTCATGGAATTATATGTGTAGTACTACCACTACTGGACCATATTATATAATAATATTCGAGAATGAGTAGTGCACTCTTTATGATCAATAACGTACGTTCGGGGCACTAAGGTTAATGAAGAGTGTCGGCCTACATGAATAGCCCTTAACTCGATCTGTGAACATCACCAGATTAATTACAACCAGCCAACCTATACCCTAGTGGAGTGGAGCCTCTTTGTCTCGAGTACCAGTGGAAAGGCATCACGTTGAATCAAGATAGAAAACAAATTCATGAAATTAATTATATATTTTGTTAAAAGAAAAACATTGAGGAAAAAAAGAAAAAGAAAAAAAGAAAAGCTATAACCCAAAAAGCTAGCACTGCACCAAGAAAGCCGTATGCATGATTTTCTGCCTAAAAATGTTTGTATTCGTGTATATATATATATATATAATTATAATAATGGGGAGAAATTCGTAATATATATATTTTTTTTAATGTATTTGTGGTATGTTAAAGCTAAAATGGAGATCAGTTGAAATGGGTGGAATGGAAATAACAGAGCGGCATTTTAATGCATGCGAGGGTTCTGACACCCTTTGCTCGTTTTGCTGTGGCTCTTCTCATTGACGGGCCTCATGCACAAAGCTCCTTTCTGAGCAGCAGCTTTAATACAGCTTACATTCTCGCATGCATATTTAATAAGGAATATTGATTGTTGGAGCAACTTCTCTCTTCCGTATATACTTCTAACTTGTTGAGTACTAAATATTAATAAGTAATAAATGAATTAACTCGTGCATTAATCCGCAATTAACCTAGAGAGAGACAGAGAAATAGAGGGAGACCGAGACGCAGCTAGGTAGAGAGAGTTAACATGCATGAAGACGACAATGGCAGCGGTATGAAATGAGACAGAGAGGAGCAGTGTCATTATGTGGGAGCAGTGTCATTATGTGGGATGCGCGGGAAAGGAGGTGTGGAGAGACGTGAAAATTGAAATGCAAAATATCAAATAATAATAATAATACTTTAATCACAAAATAATTATAGAAAAATAAATTTACAAACTGTGATTTAATGCAGTATTTTAGATTGTAAAACTATTTTTAATATAAAGTAAGTCTAACATATCACGTGAAATTACGTCGGTTTATAAATTTATTTTTATATAATCTTTTTATGTATTTAGCAATTCTAAAAAAAAGAAGTGCCTAAAGGTTTAGATTAGATATACCTAAACAACGTCAATATTGAACGTATAAGTATTTATAATATACATTTTTCTAGTGGATATATGATTGATCACGGATGATGTGGGATCTCATTGCTAGCTATAGCTAGCACGTGCTTGCTTAACCTTGGTTTGAATTGAGAGGAATTCAACCCATCTCATTTTATTTTATTTTATTATTATAATTTTTATAAATTTTTATATAAAATATAATAAATAATTTAAGATTTTTAAATTTTTAAATAATAATAATATTAAAAATATTCTATTTAATTTTCATGCGATTTATCTCATCTCTAACAGTTTGGACTATGCATAGAATAGAAGAAGAAATATCATGATCAGTACTGCAACCACCAGGCCGGCCCATTATTATCGTGTAGGTGAAGTTTATTTGAGGCTCGTTTTTGGACTATATATCGAAGCAATATTCCTTCTTGTAGACAGATAATACAGCGATCAATTTTTTTTTGGGTTTTTTTGGGTTTTTTTTTTTTGGGTTTTATTATTCTGTTCGATTAGAGAATTATTCTAGTCATTACTTTTGGAATATTCCCAAGTACTACTAGAATATAGAATTTTCTAGAAAGCATTATAAATGTGACCAACGAACCCATGCACCAAGCCACCAACCACAAATGTGAATTGCTGACTCAATGGATAGGGACCATTAATTTGACGTAGAAAACCATTTTTGGGATGTAATCCCACTTAGTTATTAAAAGCATGCAGACCCACCTAGTCAATTGATTTTGATAATGAACCATGTAACAAAGTTTCCGTAGGATGCACGATGATGAATTGGAGTACCATTAATTTGAATTGAGTTTTAATGGTTTATGACTTGCCCTTGATAAAAGAATTTCAAATAATTAATAAAAAAAGGGAAAAAAAAGTAAAATTGAAAAGAGTTATGTAAGAAATAAATTGACAGTACTTTTAAACGGGAGGGAATTAGCTAGCTAGATCATGTAAGAAATAGCTAAGAAAATTAATATCGTGTCTCACCTCGTCCAAGCTAGGGTTTAATGTTACTCTTTGCCACCAACATCCCACAACTCTAGTGGTCAACGATGACATCCTTCTTAGGTATGCATTCTCATATTACAATTTTATCAGCTTCATAGTGTTCGATTTTTTCAAATTATGATTTTTTCTATATTTTCTTAAAGAAAATTTTGAATAGAGAGAGTGGGGGTAAAGAAAAACCCACAATTCGGTCCCGCTGGACCAATAGATGTGGCTTTCACCTTGTAGGGCTAACGTTTCACCCAGGGCTCCAATTCCATTTTCATGCCCCCACACTCTCTTGCTCTATCCTTCTCTATCTAGGAGTGTAATCGGTCCGGTTTTAGACAAAATTTAAGACCGAACCGGTATGTACCGGTTTTGTGTGTTGCACGCTAGATCCAGGTGCCTGCCAACAGTCCAACAGTTCTTATTTCTTTCACAAGGGACAATCTTCAATTCTTTCTTTTGTTTGAAGCAGATACGTCTTTATTTTTCTCTCCGAGAAAATAAAGGATGAGACTATTGAAAGTTTCACTAAATTTTCTAAAGCAATCAAGTCAAGTATACAAGTTTTTAGCACAATACTGCAATTGGTGGGATGGCACCAAAAACCGCCTCTTATGACGAGAATTTCCTTGATTTTTCCAAGAAATATAGGCTTAGACCATATTTTTTTGGACCATTACCCTAATTTTTATTGTATGTTTATTACCTTGTATTTGGTGTAAAGCATGTGAAAAGCGTCCATCAAAAGATACCCCATAAGTAAGCCTACCTGCAAGTGTTTGTTTTAGGCTCTTATCCCAACCAGTCTTCATTTGATAATGTCATATCTTGAGCAAATGGGCATGAAGTGAGATGCAATCCCATTCTTAACTTGATCATCTCTAGCCTGTCACCAAACACAGTTTGCCATAACATGATACAAAGTAGTATTGTCAAAATCTTTCCTTTTTTTCAGTAGTCCAAATCCCATCCATTTCATGAGAAGTACCATATAATATGTAGGATGAAAATACAATATGGTACTCTTTGGCTCACAAAACACAGGCAAAAACTGTCTACACAGATAGGAAGATGCTAAAATACAACCAAATGTATTATAGCTATACAAGGAGAACAATGCCATATGCATGCACATGGTTAAGACAAATTGAGGTAAGCACCCTAAGAAATCTAAGACGACATTTTTAATCCTGTCCATTTTACAATAGAGAGATAAACACTAATTACTCTTGTTTGTGCAACCTTTTTTCAGACATTGAACTTGGCATTGTAATTTTTCCAAATGATTTATACAAGTTGTTTGTTACAGGGAAGGTCATACTGTGAGTACATTTTATGGACATATATTGAAGTAGAAAATGAAAGAGAAGTTGTCTATGAAAGAGAACTTCACCTCCAAAAGAGAAATGAAGAACTCTAAAAATCAGAAGAGGACATCCAAAATGATCGGGATAAGCTTCATGGTTTAATGAAAGATATTAACTATGCACACATGTGATCTAGCGTGTGTTGGGGACTTGCAATTATAATATTTTGTTGTTGGATAGATCAAGAACAATTACAAATTAAGTAAATGTGTATCAAACTGTGTAATGTTGTTAAGTAGGTTGTAATATATTGGTTTACCACCTTTATCAATATTGTATAAGGGACAAACCAAGCAGCTGTGTATAAAACTTTCAAAATCTATGATATCCTTGTTATATTGTAACTGTTTGTTGTTATTTTTTCAGACAATTTAGATTGCTATGTTTTCAATATTAAAAGTATCAACGATAACAAACTCAACAGAATGAAAATTATAATGACTAATATAATCTCCACCAATCTCATTACAAAACAAAGTTATACAGCTTGTGAGAGTTTGAAGTTGTGAACATAGTCAACATGTACAATTTACAACGTCTTCAAATCTCATTAAATAGTCAAAATGCAACAGTCTACAATGTTTTTCACAACAATTTACAATGTCTTTCATCAATCATTGAGAGGGCCATGATATTCGAAGTTCACTTGCAAGTAGTTTGAAATATTTGTAAAAATCATGCAAACTACTTGTCATTACTTGTTCAGAAGAATATAAACAGATAGATGCAAAAGGGAATATTATTTAACCTAGACCTGAGAGACAACGCTTTGTTGTATACCAGGCAGTTGCGATACAACACTTTGTGGTGTACTTTGCAGTATTACTGAATCTATGAGATTTAATTCATCTTCCATATGTGATGTTGTCTACACATAAAAAATAGAATAACTTAGGCATAAATTCGTTAACATTATATCAAAATCACATTATTTAAATCTTCTCAAATTTTTTCTGTCGCTTACCACCACCTTTTTTATTTTTGGTTTGCAACTTCTTTATTGTAGGTTGTCTCCTTTTTTATGGGGCCTCCCTTTGCCTCTGACAACATGAGGACTCATTACTTTATTCAAACTTCTAGTTTCGGCATCAATGGAAGTATGAGTGTTTGCAACTGTGGTCTGGGGCTTTGATTTAGTGTAAATCAAATTCATTGCCTTGAATTTCTGTGTTATGTCCAGGGAATTATCTTCGCTTTCACATGTATTTGTAGCTACTTAGTAACATAATTTTATCAAACTAGAATTCCAACTAGCAGTTGATTTACCACTCAAGTCATTGTAACTGCTTTGAATGAGAGCATATCTACGTGTAATGTCCTTCCTCCACCTCTCCATAATGTTCTTTTCAGGCAGCACTCGGACATCCCTTAAGGCAAAAATGGAAAGAATGTGCCTACATATGATTCCTCTCATCTCAAATAGTCCACTAATGCACTTTGCCTCATACTCATCTTCATTGAAATACGTCTACAAAGTTGACTTTTTGATGCCATCTTCAACTTTCCTTTATTCATTAACTTGATACATGGTAATCATCCCTTCTGTTTTTATGGTTACATAGTGAGAATAGATAATCCTCATTATGTTTTATTGCACTTTCTTAAATTTAGAAGTCGTGTACACTTCTTGAAATTTTTTTTCCACTGGTAAATGAGATATACAAGGAATTGTGTAATTGAATGAATGAAAATTCGCTGTCATCTCATTCTCTACTTTCTTCCTCATTGCATTGTTGCATTAATCGACGAATTCGTTCTACGTAGTCTTTAAATGCACATATCCATAAAAAAAGGCATTCATACTCTCATCTTCTGAGTTGTGCTCATCCCAATCCAAAATATATCTTTCAGGTATATAAGAACTTAGAACATTCGCTCACTATAGAGATTCTGAAGCCATGCATTTTCATGCAAATTGTAATTATCAATAAACACCTTCTAATATTTCTCAAACTCATTAAAAGTCTGAGAATCATAAACACATATCTACAATGCACTTTTCAAACCACACCTAAATTCAGCTTGTGAGCCCAACTTCTCTGGTACTTTTCTCTTTATTTGCCACAAACAGTATCTATGCCAAGTATTTGGAAAGACTATTACAATAACATTTTTCATGGCCCTGTCTTGATCAATGATGATAACTTTTGGCTTGCTCTCATCCATACATTTCAACCAAGTGTCAAATAATCAAACAAATGTTTTAGTATTTTCACTTAATATCAAAGGTTCTCCCAAAAGTATTAACTGTCCATGGTGATTAACACCAACAAACGGGGCAAATATCATGTCATATCTATTTGTTAAGTATGTTATATCGAATGTCACAACATCCCTAAAATACCCATATGTCGCTCTGCTGCGTGCATCGGCCTAAAAGATATTTTTTAATCGACCATCATCATCCAAATCCATCAATGAATAAAACCCATCATTCTTATACTGCATCCTCTCAAAATAACCATAAAATGCATCAGCACCACCTTTGTCAAGTCTAAGGTGTTGAGCCTTGTCAATATAATTCATTGTATCTTTCTCAATAAATGGAAATTTCTCAAAGCCACCAGCCTTGACAACCAATGCGTTAAAACCTTTGGCCATACCTATGCCTACCTTTTCGTTTATATCTAACTGCCTCTTTACAGAATCATCAATTGCAAGAATACATCTAAAAAATCTTGCATTTTGTGGACTTAACCCATGGTTATGTGCATTATAGGCAGTAGTTATGCGTAAGACACCATCAACCAAAATTGCATTAATCTTCGCCTTACAATCAGTGTTCGTTGTTGAGCAGAATTTAGAAAGGTTGGTAATACGTTTCTTTGCCTTACCACCACGAGCACAATCAAGTATTACATATCTAACACTCCCATCATCTTTTTTTTTACTTCTTTGAGTCATTATGCTGAATCCAGTCTATCTCTAATATTGCTTGTACTAGTAAATTAGTTCTTGCTTAGTTTTAAAAAATATCTCCCGATTGTGGCTCTAACATCCCATCATCATCATTTTATGGTATTGGCTCAGACACCCGATCATCATCATGTTTCGGCGTTGGCTTTGAAACCCAATCATTATCATTTCCTGGCGTTGGCTCTAAAACCACATCATCATCATTCCACAGCACTACAACATGATCATCAGTTACTTCCTCATCATCTCTAACATTTGCGGTACTGCTTTCTGACAAAAAAAGCAGTCACCTAGTAATATATGTGTTTTTTTTCCCTTTGTCCATCAAGAACAATCCTGATATATTTAGGTATAACATGAAAGTAAAAAAAAAAAATTAAATAAATACTCGGAATATATTTAAGCAGTTTGATATGCATACCAGTTTACAAATTAAAAGATAAAAAAATGTCCCAAGTGGCTTTTTTTCCTTAAGACATAATTATATTTTCTCACTAAGTAAACAGAAGATAATCTCACTAACCAAAATATTTGAGCACAAAGCACAACATTTGAAAACATTTTGAGAAAATAAACTGTTATAAAGAAAAAAAAGGCACTTGGACAATTTTTTTATGCGTAACACACCAAACCCTCAGAAAGAAAACAACAAAGTGTAAGACACTAAAGGTGTGAAAAAAGACACTTTTATGCGTAATACACTAAATATGTGTAAGACAGCAACATCTTAACCAAAATATGCGTAAGACATCAAAAATTAGAAAGTAAACAAACCTTGAGTATGTGACTTTGTCGATAGTAGAGGTAGTTGTTTCATCGATAGTGGAAGAGATTGGGTTGTGGTGGTCGATGATGGCGGAGAGGCGCTGTAGAGGTGTATTGTAGAAGAGATTCAAATGTTTTCATCTATTTTGCTTTAGGTTGAAAAGAATGGTAATATGGCCATTTTTTGCTGTGAAATGGAGACTATTTAGTCATAACATATTGGAACTGCAATACAGTCCGAGGATTGTATATAATACCGCTCTCTATGCTATATGATTGGTTTACGCTATATCCTTCTCATATTACAATTTTTTTCTGTTTCATAGCTATATAGTTATTTATTGATAAATTTGCTTATAGAAATATTTTCTACATTTAGTATGAATCTATTGCTGTTAGGTAAGTGTGGGTATACATCACATTACAATTTTTTCTGCTACATAGCTGGTTATATCTAGGGAACGATATATAATAGGACTTATGAACTCAACACGAACATGACACGAAATTAACGGGTTTGAGTTTGATATTAATGGACTCGGGTCAAAATGGGTTGACCCTTTAAGACACAATTGTTAAACGGAGTGATAATCGCTTTAACTCGTTATCAATCCGTTTTGAACTGTTTAGAGAGTCAAACTACACTTATAACCTTATACTTAAAAACTAAAAAAAACCTAACCCAGGCTCTCATTCTTCATTTTCACGCCACCCGCTCACTCTTGGGCTCTCCCAACTCCCTCACCTTTTAGTCTCCCTCTCTCATCTCTCTGTCTCATACCGTCGGTCTCGCTGTTTTTGTTGGTCCCCATCTCTCTACCGTTGGCCGCTCCCACACTTCTCAAGCTCAGAGCCTCACGCCGCCGAATAGGGACTCACATATGATAGACGAACAAATGGTTTAGCTTTACTCTCATGTTTCCTCTCAGAATATTTCTTTGTTTTGTTTGATCTTGGACTTCATTCCATGTTTCGGCCTTTTTCCATTTCTTATTCTGAAAATACATTGACAGATATTAATAGAGTATGTTTTCTTCAAGATATATGTGATTTTTGAGAATTTTTTTTTGATTGGTGGTTGTTGGGAAAATTTAGAAAAGGAAAATTTAGGATTTCGATTAAAAATACTCCTCAAAAAAGATCTTTAGGTTGAAACTAGAAAAAGAAGAGAACTTTTTACAATCTTGATCATTTTTTTTATCAAACTAATAACCATTCCTCATTCTTTTAGGAGTGAGTGGTATTCTTTTCCATTTCCATTTCCAATCCTTCATCGCAACAGCAAGAGTTATTAGAGCATTCACATCACAAACAAGTAAGATCGTCGCATCCAACTAAAACTGACACAACTTATTTGACTAATAGGTATGGGATGCCATTTTTACCATTCGTTGGGGTAAATCATCATGGCTAGTCTATTCTTTTTGTTCATGGATTAATATTTAGTGAAGATACACAAACATTCATGTGGTTATTTTGAACATGGTTGAAGTGTATTAATAGTCGAGCTACATATGCAATCCTAATAGACCAAGATCATGCCATGAAAAGTGAGATTGCGGTTATTTTTCTAAAAAAGAGACATAGATATTATCTATGGCACATCATAAAAAAAACTCCTGGAAAAGCTTGTTGCATACAAAATGTATAAATGCGGTCTGAAATTATTTATTCAAGGTTGTCTGTATGACTCCCAAACATGGGAAGAATTTGAAGAGAGTTGGAAGAGGCTAATTCATGCATACAAACTTGAGGTAAATGCATGGTTGAGTTTATACAGTGTGTGCTCGTCTTGGGTATCAATTTTCTTGAAAGATGTGCTCTATGTTAAAATAAGCACCGCACAGAGAAGTGAAAGTATGAACACATATTTTGATGGGTTTCTGCATGTAGGTACCACCCTAAAAGAGTTTAGTGACTAATTCATCAACGCCCTCGAGAAGAAAGTTGAGAATCAAAAATCTTCCGACTTTAGCTCATAAAATGACACAATACCATACGTTTCATCTTGTGCCATAGAAAAGTAGTTTCAAAGTGTGTATACAAATGCTAAATTCAATGAAGTACAATTTGAAATAATAGAAATGATATACTGTAATTGCTCACTTGTTATAATGGAGGGTACAATTTCCACATACGAGATTTTAGGCACTTTGTAGATTGATAACTTTATTAAAGACGTCAAATTCTCTGTTTACCTCAACAATGAGGAGCTCAAAGTGGAATGTACATGTGTTGTTTGAGAATTGGAAATTTTTTTTGTAGACGTACCTTTGTTGTGTTGAGATTTTATAAGATCGACTTATCCGTATAGTTTAAGAAGATTTTCGACTGCAGGACAAAAGAAACCTCAAATACACTCTCATTAAGAGTAGTTATGACGACTTGTGTGACAATCCTAATGCATGGAGACAAACACCTTATGAGGTTGTTTTATAAAATAGCACTAAATTTATCAATAAGTGAATAGCATTACTTGAACATGTTGGAGCATTTGCTTTAGGTAAAGCAGGTTTTTATGTGACTTGAGGCCTTTAATTCATAGGGCTAGAATGAACACTTCTATAGGTAAGGGTAAGATGTACTTAGTTTGAATGTTGTAAGAGGTAAACGAAGGCCACGAACAACACGAAAGTTTTTTACATTTGAAAAGGTCGTCAAAATATTGCAGTTAGGGAATAAATTAATTGGGGATCATAACACAATCAAAAAGAGGAGAAAACAATAGGTTATATACTCTTTACCAAATTTCTATTTATTTTTACTAATGCTTATTGTCATGTGCAAGCATTGATTTACAAATGAAATGTTTGAAATAAACATGCTAATGGTTATTGTCATTCGTGCTAGCAGACTTCCCTAGCAAGTGAATTAGATATTAGTGAGGCCCCAAGTGGTATGCAACATGTACACATAATACAAGGGACTCAAGCTAACACCAACAATATATGATGTTATATTGTTACATACTTTACTTGTTTATAGTTATACTTAGGCTGCGTTTAGATATTGAACTGAGTTGAGTTGAATTGAATTTTTTATGAATAGTAGTGAGTTGAGATTATTGAATGAGTTTGGTGGGGTCCACTAAAATGAGTTTAAAATGTATTTGGATGTTAAGATGAGTTAATATATATATTTATGAGAAGCTGTAAAAGAAAGGGTCCCACCATTATTTCATACTGTTCACCTAACAACAAAAGCTGAAATTCATTATTTTTCTAGCGTCAAATACAGCAAACAAAAAAAAAATTCTGCGTGCACTACGGCCCACCACATTGGTCAAAATGTAAAGAAACCCAAAGCAACCATGTTGGTCAAACGTAAAGAAACTCAAGTAAGAATCTCTGCAAAGTGTCCTATCTATCTACAGTTTAACAATGAGTTAAGGACGAAACTTGGCTCAAAGTGTGTTTGGGTGGCAGATGAAGTTCAAAAGTGAACTGGGTTGAGCTGCTTTCATCATCTAAACGAAACCTTAGTATCCTTATACAGTGTTAGTTTTAATGCAGGAAGTATGTACAACAAAGACCACTCCCTAGTGAAAGAAGCATTCACAAGTGAAGCACCAGAATTCAAACATGCTTTTGTTAAAGTTTTATTTATAAAAGTATATAAATAAGTTGGGTTGAATTATGTTATGCTTCTCAGTTTTTTAGGGATTTGGATTATGAGTGGAGGCAATGTATAATTTCATGTAATGGAATGAATGAGTTGATTTCGTGTAATTGACAAGTTGGGCTAAGAAATATATTGTGCTTGTACTCATCTGAATTATGTTATGTTTTAGTGTAATTGACAAGTTTCTTTTTGAAAAGTGCATTGCTATTTAAAAGTGCATAGTTGGGGCTTTGTTTTTTCTGTTTAATCTTGAATTTGTATCTTACTTCATTTTACTTGAATTGATTTTTCTGTTTGATCTATATGCATCCACCACTAGAGCTACAATCTTAGAAGCTAAACTCATGAATGGTTGAGGTGTGGAGGAGAGCATTTCATGAATGGCTTTCAGTTGTTGTTGCTACTCAATACCCTCCCTCAGAATTTTAACCCACTGCAAAAATCATAGAAGAGAAGAGTAAAGTACAAAATATCCTTACTGCACATCTAAGTTGTTCGCATGTCTTTTACATTTATTGAGCATGGTGACTTTACTTACAAACCCTATATAATGGCATAAAGGCCCTTTTGAGAGAGCCCCTAATATTGGCAAAGTAATTGAAAATGACTAATAATCAATCCCCATTACATGCACAAAGCAAGTTATGAACACCTCTTCTCCACCATTTGTCTTCTAATCTCATCTTGTATTTTTTGTATCTCATTTGACATTTGTACAAGTTTATCTTTTATCTTTTGAACTTGAAATATTAAAACTCTCTTTTGAAGACTTCATACTCCCTATTCTGAACCTAAAACTCACTTTTCAAAACCTCATCCTCTATTTTCTGAACTTCATTCAATTTTTTTGCAAATTCATTTTATCTTTCTTTATAATCATCTGCCCATATGAAGAAATTGCATTTGGGATGCCCCTAAAAAATAAAAAACCTTGGTATAAGAATCTGTTAAACTATCTATATAGTTCTTTTAACACAATTTAATGTTACCATCTTATATCTCGGACAAACGTAAAATTGTCGCTCAAGATTGTTCTTTTTTTTTTTTGTATGCAAAGTTTGTAGTGATGCTTTCAAACTGTACCAACATAGGGGTGAGTCTATAAAAAAAACCATCAATAATAAAATATGATGGATTGTGTAGACACCATACTTAATTAAAATCTATAGTAACTAAATCAATTACTTAATCAATGAAGACACCATCCATGATGATTCCTATTTCTAAAAAGCAAAGTTCTAGAATGTGTATTAGTTATTGATACCAAAATTGCTACTTAAAAGCAAAGTACACTCTACAAGCACATGGACAGTGTGAAGAAGCAAAATGAAATGTTATTTTGGTTGTTTTGAAGCATATCGATAATATCAATATGCGTAAGCTAGTTATCCACAATAACATGGTAAGAACCGAATCAATCTCCTACAATCTCAATAATGCTCATAACACATAGAATTAAAAACTGTCTAAATATATATCATATTGAAAGCTATGTTTGTGAGTTAGTGAAAGTGTAAATACCTCTTAGACCTATTCGGATGTTGGGATGGTCTCAATCAATTTCATCTTAACATCCAAACAACACTCAAATACAAATATTTTTCAATTTTTAATTTTTAACTTTTTCATCTAATCATTACCTAATCATTACAATTTTCTCAAACTTTCAAACAAAAAAAAAAAAAAATTAAACTTTTCCAAATCTCGAAACAAAAATTATATTAAAAATTTATATTCTAACAATATTTTAACTTTATAATTTCTTTGTTCAACTTTTTTTTTTCTCATTTTTCAAAATCTTATAAACATCTTAACTCAAACTATTTCACTACCATTTATAAACTATTTTACTACTATTAACAGATTTCTTATTCATCACATCTCGTCTTAACATTTAAATGAGACCTAAAACCAAAATTGCTACTTCTAAAAGGCAAAGTTCTTGAATGGATATTGGTTATTTTAATGCAGAGGGTTGTCTGATCATTTGTGTATCAAAACAATATATCTACTTCTTATCCTAGGAGGAGTTAGCAGTTATGATAGCGTCTCTTCTCTATCTGTCTTTCTGAGTTTCTACTACTAAGTAGCACTTATGCTATTCCATCATAGAAATCGATTCCAATCAAACTAAAAAAGCTCTATATTATTAGTAAGCTTGCACACTGCAATCTTTTTAAAGCGCTAACGAGCAAGAAAAGGCCTCATTACTTTGCTACTTCTAAAAAATGGAGTTCTTAAATGGGTATTGGTTATTTCTACCAATGCAGAGGGTTATTTGATCATTTGTGTATCAAAACAATTTACGAAAACTTAGTACATGTATGGCATCAAACACAATTGACCATCCCCCCCTAACCTCTTTCCTTTTAGTTACATTTCCACCCCAATCTCTTCAAGCACGTGGACAGCGTGAAGAAGCATAATGATATGTGCTCCCTAATATTATTTTGATTGTTTTGAAGCATACTGATGATATCAACATGCATAAGCTAGGATCATATATCCACAATAAGTTAATAACCGAATCAATCTCTTACAATCTTAGTAATGCTCATAGCAAATCTGGAGTTGAAAAATATCTAAAATATCTATTGTATTGAAAACTGTGTTTGTGGGTTAGTGAATGTGTAAATAGTTCTTGATACTTCAAAATCAAAATTGCTCATCGTCATGAAATCCTAGTTTGAAGACGATGTTGGGATGAGAGGTAATGATTTTTTGGAATGGAAGGTGCGGCTCAACTGGATGGAAGGTATGTACGTGAAGCTGTGGTTTTCAGGATGGAAGGGTTGTTGACGAAGATGGAAGGTCTACGTGGATGGTCGGAGTGGATCCGAAGCTGGACTTTTTGGGATGGAAGGTAGGGATTTTTTGGGTTGGAATGGCTCGATTGGATGAAACTACCTTGCTTGTGAAACTACCAGTGAGTGTGGGTAGATAGAGGAAACACAATTTGAACAAGCTTGAATAGAAAGGAAGCTGTGCGAGTTTTAGGTCTCAAAATGAATGGTTTTACTCTCCTGGCACGCCCTTGTGTTTCCCTTGGTTATACTCTCTTACCATGCTGGCTGGTTTATTAAAAAAAGGGTTTGAGAATGGAATTATTGTGACACTTCTAGATTTTGTTTGAAATCGGATGGACATATGAAACATCAGGACATGCAACACAAAGTTACCTACCCCTGTTCTGACAGATAAAAATGCAATGTTCCTAACATGCATATATCATTATGCAATATTCGTAGCGGATAAAGTTTTTTTAAAACAATACTATGTACAAAACTAAAGATATTCCAAATACTTAAAACATGATCCAAACATATTGATAAGATAAACATCTACAATCATAGTACGGGTCTCAAAAGATTGTAATCTCAAATGCATGGGAGACCAAGCTCCATAATTACAGGCAACAACTAAAGTATCTACTAGGCTAATCCATCGAGTTGTTCAAACAACTCAATCAAGAATGTCATATTACTATCTATAAACCGGAACATTGAAAGAATGAGCTCCATATTGTGCTGTCGCTGTTTAATTGACCGTCTACAGTCGATCATCTTCTAAGCTACACATGAGCTACCATTTCGGGGGAGCGAATGGTAGTTGGGACTATTATGATAAGATTTGGGTACAAATCTCAGCAAGTTAATAGAGAACTTTGACATATGTTAATTATGCATGCATGGCAGTAAAAATATGAATACATAATCAAAGTCATAAGAAAGTATAAGATAACTTGACATGTAACATGACATAAACTGATATGACTTGAACTGGAACATGAACTGGAACATGAACTAAACTTGACAATTGACATGACACGAACTTGATCTAAATAACATGAATTTGATTTGAAACACGGACAAAACATGAACTTGAAGACTGACTGGAAGTGAAATTGAAATATGACTAAACGTGAACTTTAAATGCATGAACTTTGAATCTTGTTCAATAAGCATGATAAATAAAAGTGACCATAAGGGTGCTACACGGGTCTACTTGACCCATGTGTCCTTTAAAGGCATTAGCATACGTGCCAGTTCACAGGTATCTGCACTTACTGTGGACACACATATTGTACGTGCCAGTTCACAAGTATCTGCACCTATTGTAGACACATGTATTGTACATATCCCATGTCAAGTATCTGCACCTACACAAGTATGTATAAAATGAAATTTAAATGTAGGTGGCACCATTGGCACTAGTGCGTACTGTACTCTGATGACCAGTTAATTAGGCCTCATTTGCAACTAGTTGATCTTTACCTTGTCAACCTAGGTAATTTTACACTAATTTATACAATCCAGTATGAACAAAATAGTTCTATTAGGATATTACTTCATCCTAGCACTTAGGATCGTGATAGACGTTAACAGACTTGACATGACTTAAAAAGTTGTTCTCGAGATACACAAACTATACTCGAGACAAAACGTGACATGAAACAAAAGGACAGAAGTCCTGACGTAACGTAACATGAAATGAACTTAAGATGAAAGACATGACATACTATGAGATTGAAAACATTTCGTAGCAAGACATAACAAGTAACAGATAATATTTCATAACATGACATAACATGTAACATGCAACATTTCATACATGACATAAAATATAATAGAAAATATTACGTGAAATAACATATGTGTAACAGATAGCATTACATAACATGATATACTTGTAAAGGATAGTAATACATGACAAAATAAATTGTATAGCAA
Organism: Pterocarya stenoptera; assembly: GCA_003123785.1. Lineage (NCBI taxonomy): Eukaryota > Viridiplantae > Streptophyta > Magnoliopsida > Fagales > Juglandaceae > Pterocarya > Pterocarya stenoptera. Next base: position 67,621 of record QEOT01124079.1, read on the forward strand.
ATAATAATCATGAAGTGACATGTCATAGTATGGCGTATATGATAACATACATACATAAACTATAGTTTCCTTACTCATCACACATATACAATAATCTGATAGTAAGTTAAGAGCTAACTTACAGTGATCGTCAGTTTAGAGTAAAATTATTATTTTATCCTTTACAAATGAAAAAATGATCATTTTATTCATAATTTAAGGATTTCACATCCTAACTACAAAAATTACCAAAAGTTACATTCCTCATGTAAATTTTATCTTAAACTTAAATATTAATTTAAAAAACACTAAAACCAATTACAACTATAAAAAATATCATAGGGTCAAAACCTCCAAAGGCCATATCTCTTATTTTTGTTGCACTTTCTTCTAACTTCAAAATTCATGATCAAACTAAAATATTGCAACAAAGATCCACATATTCTAAGTGAACATGCTTAAAATATCCAATAAAATTATACTTCTCCTAGACACAAAACGTTTTAGTAAAACAATCCAAACTTTTTAACTAAAATACAAACTCTTGAATATTAAGGTTTGACATATTTCAAAATATTTTTAAGAACTCCAAAAATCTAAAAATTTCTTCTAACATGTTCATAAGACATTCCTAAAAACTAAAATACTTTGAATCAATACATAAAAGTCACCACAAATTACAAAATCTCACATAAAGTATTTGGCTCCATTACTTAGCCAAAAACAGAATTTTTTTCTTAACTTGCTTGGATCAAACATTTGATCCAAGGCATACAATGATTCGATCTTTAAACGAAAACATCATATAGTTTAAAAATATATTCTATAGTAGATTTAGCAATAAACTTAAAATCACATGGATAAAAAAAACCAAAACATAGATCTAACAAAAAAATCAAACGTTTGACCCAAACGAGTATTCTCTTTTATAAAAAATCATATCTTTGAAACTAATATAAAAAAATCTTCAAAATAACATCCCAACATGTAAATAAAAAGGCTTAGTATCTTCAAATAAATATATCAAAGCCATTGGAGTAAGAATAGACTACAAAAAATCCAAACTTTCTTAAAACAAAAATTTTTTTCTCTCCAATTTCTAACCTTTTAGATCTAAGAAAATCTTCCATCAAAAGCTTTAATCATAAAAATAATCTACAAAAAAAATTTATATAAACATGTTTATAATACTCCATAAAAATTTCGGTCAAGATTTGTCTATTAGCTTGGTCAAAAACTCTAAAATACAACAGACTATCCAGATTGCAGACTAGATTGACCTTTCTATGGTTAAAACAACATTTTACTAATCAAATGGCCATGAAATAAAATAAACAAGATACCCACAAAAATTAGACTCAAAGACAAACAACTTTTATGGATTAATCATTTTAAGAAAATACTTACAAGAATTTAAAAAATGGTATACAAAAAGGCCAAGAAAACTACTCGAGAGAGCTTCTAAAGAGCTATTTGAATAGTAAGATGAGATGAGATGAGATGGTTTTAGATGAAAGTTGAATAAAATATTTTTTAAAATATTAAAATTTAATATTATAATTATTTGAGATTTGAAAAGTTTAATTATTTATTATATTTTGTATGAAAATTTTAAAAAATTGTAATGATGAAATGAGATGAAATAGGTCGAGAGTGTTTCTCAATCCAAACGACGAAGTGTTCTCTCCAAGAACGAAAATAAAAATTGGTGAATTGAGTGAAAGGATGACTTGCACGCCTAATACACTTCTAAAAAATGAAGTATGAGCTTGAGTTACACCATGACGGATGGTGATTAGATCATAAAAATGTGCAAATAGTCAGTGATGTTTAGCCAAGGAAACTTCAAATACATGAGTGGTGGTGAGGTGGCATTTGGCCTTCACATCATGCACGACTTTGGGGCTGTTATGAGTAGAGGTTTGTCTACTATGGGTAGGGGAAGCTTCTTCAAGAAGTTTTGCTAAGGTGGCCAAAATTCGTGGGCTTTAAACAAGTAGGCTGCATTTGGGGTTTAAAAAGGGTTTGAGATGCTATCAAATCCAAATCTAATTTTTCTTGACCCAATTAAGTTTTCAAAATTTAAAGAGTTGAAGAATGATGTCATAATATGAATTTGGAAAATTAATAGCATATAGAAGTGATTTAATCAAGTGATTAAACACAATACTAGAAATCGAATCAAATAGGCTTTGGAGACCAACTTTAGGATTTGGAGAAACCATTTAGGGTTTTAGTTTCAACCAACCTTTTGGGGTTTCAATTGGATTTTAATCATTTAGAATTTTAGTTGGGGTGAAACCCTTTTTGGTTTGCCACAATTCGGATGGTTGGATGGAATAAAGTTTTGTTTAGGTGACATGATCNCTCTAAAGAAAATACGTGTATAAGATGATTTAATGAATTTGTGGGTGGCAATATATGGCACCACTCGTGAATCCAATAAGAACATGATATGAAATAAGCGAGTTTGAGTGTGATATAAATGGGTTTCGGTCGAAACGGGCTGACTCGTAATCAACTTGTACAACACGAATAAATTATATTTTAAAATTTACAAATGTTTAGTTTTATATGTTATTTTTGTTTATGAGTTGTAATATTAATATTAATATTTGACTACTTAATATCTCAAACTAATAATTTTTTTTTGTTAATATGTAATTTTATTTTATTAAAATATTAATTTTCTTATATATTATTCATTTGGATATTAATAATAAAATACTTTATCATGGATCAAGTTGTAATTGTGAATGATTTATGTAGTTATTATAATATTATATATGAAATTATATTAGTTGGGTTAAAAAATAAATGTATGGGTTAGTTAAACCTATTTATATGAAATTGATTGAAATAGATTAACTTAGTTGAAACTAGTTAAATGGGTTGTATACAAGTTAACTTAATAAAAGGTATAAAACTGCTATGTACACTCGTTGCGGAGTCAGTTGACGTGGCGTAATGCCATGTTAGTTGATATTATAAAAAATGAAAACAAAACAAAACAAAGATGCATTTTCAGATTCCTGCTTTGGTGCTCTGGTAAGTGGACATCGATATTGTCTTCGGCTTCATGGTGTTGTGGTCTTCAGCTTCTTGCGTTGTGGTCTTTAAGTGGATCAGTGCTCATCCATTTGTGTGGGTCATCTTCCCCGTGTGGGTTGTGCGGGTATTTGACAGTAGTCTTCCTCTCAAATCTTCACGTGGTATTGTGGTCTTCCTTGCAGATCTTCAAGTGGTTTGTGTGGGTATTTGACAGTAGTCTTCAAATCACTTTCTTGGTCTTCAAATCTTTTAATGGACCTGTGCGGACTATAGTCTTATAATATTTAAGTGGAGCTGAACTGGTCTTCTCCTTCGTGTGGGCTATAGTCGTGGGTATTTTCTTGTTCCTTTTAGATTTCAACTAGATCTCGGGTGAAGTTCCAGCACGGTGGATATCAGTTGGCCGAGAAGTAAAGTCTCAAGTTTATTCAACTTCACTTGTGAAATACCAAGTAAAAATTTGAAGAAACTGCACAATGGTAAAGCACCTTTTTTTACTTGCTCCTAGTTCATGATTTCTTGAGAGTTGTTGTTTTAGGAACAATGTTGACAAAATCTGTTAATAGAAACAATATTTTACATTGGTTGAGTTTATTGCTCAGAAATGCATATGTTTTGTGTGTATTTTGAAACAACTCTATGTCATGTGTTTATGCCGTAGAAATGTAAATTCAAATTGCAATTTTTACATTTGCTTATTGTGTTTGTAGGCATATGGATGCTGTAAAGTTGAATCTCCAATATTGACTTTATGATACAATAATCTCCAAAATTATTTTTAGTCTCATATATAGTGAAGGGGTTGAAATAAACAAAACTTTACACTATTGTATCTCAAATTTGACAACAATACAGAATAATCTATTGTAGAATTATTGCTCAAAACACCCCATTTTTTCACTTTAAAGCATTTTGATCCCTTAAGCAAGCACGTATCATTTTTTTTCTTCTGAGTATGTTTTGGCATCAAATCTTACATGCATGTAATATATAATTTCTTATTTTGGCTAGCTTTAAAGATACATATGTTTATTGGCTATATAAACTGCATGCAGTTATAGGAATATTAATGCTGCATTTAGGTGGATGCAGCTGATTCACCTTTGGCCAACTACTCATGATCATGTGCTTGGTCATGTACCATCGATCCGCTGCCACGATCAGTTTCATTTTCATCATCACCTAGCATTCCAATTAAAATGTAGGGCATGCATTTCACTACATGGGTTACAGATTTGATTTCTAGCCCAGTACATCACATTGTGGTTAGCAAGTAGTAATAGTATTGCTAGCTCTATCATCTGTAGGCAGGGTGGTGGAATCTTATTTTTTATACATGAATTATATATATAGTTTTGATGGTTAGCTTAGTGATAGGATCTCCCTAACATATACGTGTATATATATATTGATGCTCAACATTAATTAAGGCCATTGCATTTGGCCTACTTTCAGTGCCCTAACCACACTTAGCAAGCTAGTTAGCTATAAGACGATTAACTATATCATATCATATACTACAAGTTTATGAACTACACAGTTGGAGGTTGGTGTTTAAGATTCATGAAATTCATGATATCTTAATCCAAAGATCTATGTATGAAGTATGCATGGTATCCAACATGCTAATATATATATATATGCTTTTGGATGTACTTTCGAACAAAGCAGAAGGAGAAAAAGGTGTGTGTGTGGGTGAGAGAGAGAGAGAGAGAGAGAGAGAGAGAGAGATAAAACTAATTCAATGAAACTCGAAAGTTGCATATTTCACAACAAATAATAATAGTAATAATAATAAAAGTTGCACTTGCAGTAATGAACCTGGTTAGTTATTCTACATGACATAGTAAATATTGTGCAAGGAGATTCTGGCAGCAACCTTGAAACTTGGAGAAGGGAATCAGCGAGAGATAGGCAGGCATGAAAATTTAATATTCACATAATAATTATGTAACGATTATTGTCTACATAATAATTAAAAATGCATATTAAAGACCATTCCACTTGTTTGTTCACTGCATGCACACTTCAGTCCATCACTGACTCAAAGACCACTCCATTGTGGAGTAATGTAATTTTCACTGTTTCTAATATTATATTCTTTCAAAAAATTGACCTTGGATATTGAACAACGTGTACAGAGCATTGAAAAAGGGGAAGAACACCCATCTCCACTAACACCATCTAGCTCAAATCTCCCAACCTCAGTATGTTATTTCAAATTTCAAAAACTTATTGGAATGAGTCTGTTCCATGTTTCTTATCCTAATTATCATTATATTTTTATGTTATAACATCCCTCAAGCGGTCTAGTAAACTTTCCAAATTACATGCACGGTTACTATGGACTAGTGCTTTCATGGTTACCAGCTTTTTTGCCAAATCCAGATGACAGTCAATATCCCAGCAACATTCAGGTGGCTTTTAACTTCGTTTTTGTTTTTTATGTATAAGTTCAGGTTTTCTTTGGAGTTTAATTGCTCTCATTATTTTTTATTTCAAGTAGAATGTTGATTACCCATTTCAATATGGGATGGGACTTCCGACTCCTCACATCGCTACAAGCTCCGCAACGAGCGAAAGAATTGGTATAGATGATAGACCTGATTGTAGGAAAATTGAAGTGTCATGTACTTCCTCTAGAGTTGATGAAAAAAAGTAAAGAGGATATACCCAATTCACTGGAAATCGATGATGGCACTACCAAGTCACCACACTTAGTGAAAACGGATGGTGATTATATAATTGAGGAGCCAAAATCAGAGATAAAGTTCAATTCTTTTGAAGATTTACAGAGCTATTATAAGGATTATGCTAAGAAATGCGGGTCTGGGGTGATGACATAAAGGAGTGAGAGGGGAGAGGATCAAAGTATCAGATATATCACCTTTAGTTGTGCCCGTGGAGGGAAGAACGACGGACTGTAAGGCACAAATTAATGCCTTAAAAGTCAAGAAAAATATGTAGTTGACAACATTCCATAATACACATAATCACGACCTCAGTCTAAAGAAATCCCACTTCTTTCGATGTAACAGAGAAGTGAGTGAGATAATAAAAAAAGTCTTAGATACAAACCACTTGGATTGCATTCGGATGAATAAGAGTTTTGGATCTCTTGTCATTGGTGCAGGTGGTTTCGAGAACCTCCCATTTTTAGAAAAGAATTGTCACAATTACATCGATATAGCATGACATCTACAACTTGGTGCAGGTGGTGCTGGAGCACTTTGAGATTATTTTTTAAGGATGTAGTACAAGAATAATGGTTTGTTTTGCATTGATGAACTTAGATGATGATGGGATGTTAAAGAATATTTTTTGTGCAGATCTAAGCAGCAGGGCAGCTTACCAGTATTTTCGTGATGTGGTCACATTCGATACCACATACCTCATGAATAGATATAGGATGTCATTTGCACCATTTGTTGGTGTAAACCACCACGGGCAGTCCATTCTTTTAGGAGTAAGGTTGATTTCAAGTGAGGATACAGAGATTTTTACATGGTTATTCCATACCTGATTGTAGTGTATGGATAATATAGTTTTAAAATCTATTATTACTGATCAAGATAGAGTAATGAAAAATGCAATTGCTATTGTCGTTCTAGAAAGTCGACATAGATTTTGTCTGTGTCATATACTGAAGAAAGTCTCCTAGAAGCTTAGGTGATATGCTACCTACAAAAGTGGACTAAAAAATCACCTAATAAAATGTGTGTACGATACTCAAACTATTGAGGAGTTTAAGAAATGTTGGGACGGGTTACTTAACGCATACGACTTACATGAGAATGTTTGGTTGAAAAGTTTATATGCTGAGCATAAACATTGAGTACCGGTATTCTTAAAAGAGCAATTATAGGCTGGAATGAATACAACCCAACGCAATGAGAGTATGAATGCTTTTTTCGATGGTTATGTTCATGCGAGGAAAAACTTGAAAGAGTTTGTCAACCAGTTTGACAGTGTGCTGAGGAAGAAAATTGAGAATGAAAACAATAAAGACTTCCACACATTTAGCATCACCATTCCCTGTATATCTAGATCTCCCATTTAAAAGAGATTTCAAGAGTTGTATACGAACGTTAAATTTAGGGAAGTCCAGCAGCAAGTAATGGGTGTGCTAGATATGGATCCATCTCTATTTAGATCGGATGGTGTAATGAAAACATATATGGTAGAAGATGAAGTTCGTATTGAAGAGTTCACTAAGCTTGTTACACATTCAATGAACTTCAATGTAGAAGACTGCGATGTAAAATATTCATATGGGTTATTTGAGATGAGGGGATATTGTGCAGACATATTTTAGACATTTTCAAAGCTAACGGTATAAAATCATTGCCAGACCGGTATATTTTAGATCGATAGAGGAAGGACATCAAGAGGAGATACATGTTAATCTACAGTAGCTATGATGCAGGGGATCAAAGGCTAGATGATAATAGATATTAAAGTCTGTTGAATATATGTTATCAGATGATAACTTATGCAATGGGTTCTAATGAGCAGTTTAAAGATTAAAAAAGAAGTTGTATTCAATGATTGACTTTTATTGTGAGAACCAACACTCTCAATCTTTGACCCAAACAGTTTCGAATGCGATGAATTTTAAAGTTTATTATTTTCTATGATAGAGTCTTTAAGTAGTTTTTTATATGGAATGTAAGAATCTGCACTATTTCTATAATTATATTATGTCCTATTTAACAGTTCTGCGTCCCTTACAGGTTCGCATGCTGGTTTTACCACATTGGACAAAAATGCAGTTGGTAGTTCACAATAAGTATCCAGTCTAAATGTTGTGAGTGGGAAAGGAAGGCCCCCATCTCTGAGGAGAGTATTGAGGATGGAGAAAGATATACGGAAGGTTAAAGCCAAGCAGAAGAAAGTACTAATAAGAGGGAAACTTAAACAGGTGCATATTTTAACATTAATAGTATTAAAAATATACATGTTTATGTGTGTTAGATTTATAATGTAATTATCTCAAATGAGTTTTGTTACTTGTTACTTTATTATTAGTGAGATGAAGGAGATACATCAGTTCTGGACGCGTGCAAGAATTTATTTGGCCCATTAGAAGTAGATATCACTAGTCCTGGACAAGTGCATGTTTATTAATTGTTATATATTTTTTATATTTGAGTTGCTGCTTGCCTGTGGAAGAAATAACCATTTAACTAATAATATTTTGAATTTTGTTAATTATCAACAGCCTATTCGAGACAACTTAGTTTTTTACAGTAGTGGAACCCAGCAATGGAAAATAGTGATTGGAAACCAAGAAAGTGTAATAATCGTAAACTTTTCACATTTTAATTGTAATAGTTACATTGCATTACTATCTGCATTTTAATCCTTACAGATACAATTTGGGTTGGATGGATCACAACTAGTGTAACGTGGGTTGGATGGATCACAACCGAATTAATTGATATGAGCGAATACATTTATGTTTAATTGTAAAATTAGTGACTATTATTATAGTTTGTGCCGTTTGGCACTAAGATAAGATGTTAAGAGTCATGCAGTTTTGTATGGTTAAAACAGGTATGTACAACATTTATTTATGTTGGAGTTGGTTTTGTATGGTTAGTTTCATTAGTTTCATTAGGTGGTAAAGATCCTAATATTTGTACCATTAAGCTTCCACCTGCCATAGTCAGTTTGATAAAGATCTCAATATCTGCATATTGAGAATGAAGAATAATATGTAACATTGGAATGGGTCATATTCATTAGAGTGTTCAGATGCCGTCTTTTTCAAGACAATTATACATAACATGTGCTGTCTTTTTTGGGTCATATTCATTAGAATGTGCAATAAGTTGATGTACAATTTTGAAGGCCCAAAACCGCTGCCTCCATTGATTATACAAAACTGCTATTTTACAACTAATTTAGCATCTATCATGCCACAAGCATAAGAGCCAAAATGCCACAAAAAAAGTTCTCAACTATTACATTGCACTCACTAAATATCCTAAATAACTTCTAACACTTAAATTACACATTTAAACTAAGCTATAATATAAAACCACTACCAAGTCACTAAGTAACAACAAACAACAACTACAAAAGCCTAATACATTCAAAGAAGCGTGCGTGAACGTCTTATTCCAGCTTCTTGCTAAAGAAGCATCAACTTCTTCTTCAAAAACTCATCATCTCTTCCATCTTGCACCATCTCTCTCTTCTCAATCTCATCCGTCATTTTACGGAGCTCAATCTCCCTTTTCTCGATATCATGGAGTCTTTTCTCGACCTCTTTCTCCTTCCTTAACAGTTCAATTTTTCTTTCTTGTAGATCCAACTCTATGTATTGATCACTATTTGCCCACTTGAAATACTTGTAGTATGGTAATCCCTGATATTTGTAAAAATATATAATAAAAAAAATGTTAGATGTATATAATATTAATCAATTTATTAAACATGTTACATTACAAGTGATGTAATTACCTTTGTGTTGTACTTTGGACACCCTAAGAATGGTCATCTTGAATTTTTGAGAGTATTTGAGTATCTCAATATAGCCTGAAGCTTACAAAAGCACAATAGTTCACCCAAAGTATGTATACTGGAGGATGAAAAAGACAGAGTTGATGACGATATTCTAACATGAACCAAAAACACAATAGAAAGGCACACATATCAAAAGACACATATTCAAGAAAACATCATAACCTCAATTGTAAAAGCTTCACAATTCCTAAGAAGGTTGTTGACTATCATGTGAACTGTGCAAATCAAAAGACTGATGGATTTTCTCTCCATGATGGTTGTAAAAAGTTTCAGCTTCTAAAAGGTGCTCGAGTTAGATAAGTGAATCACTTAATTAGCTTCTGAAAGGTTCTTATATGTGAAGAATTGGAATTGGATAAAAGGAACTTAGACTTGGAAAAGCTGCAAGCACTCTCTCAACTCAAATTCACGCCTTTAGACTCTAGCCTCATTAGGAAATTCAATGAATTCTTATATAGTTGTTACTACTAGCTTATGCCTAGTACATGCCAAACCACTTAAGAGTAACCTAAGGACTATTGAGCCACCACCCTTATGGTTACTAAACTACATGGAAAAATAGGTCAGCAAAAGGGATGAGTAAATAAACTACATGGGAAAGTAGGTATAAAGGTAAATTTAGTGGCACAACACCACCTAAACTTAGTGATTAGTATACCCTACAAATTTCAAACCTGACTAACACAGTAACAAATTAAGGAGGATACAAAGCCGACAAATGCTTTCCTAAGCTCAACCAAACAAAATCCACTTCTCACACTAAGCATCAATGATCAAATGAGAAAACATGCTTATTATCATTCGGAAAGATCATTTTTTTGGACTTAGTGAAATGATCCTTATAGATTATATGAAACATTGACACTTGGCAAATGACAATTACCAAACAATTCCCTAATCATAATGTCCATACATATTCAATAATGAAAGCACCTTACATATTCGACAATGTACATAGCAGAGTTGATTCAATAATGTCCTGCTCATGCAAAAAAAAAAAAAAAAATGAAAAATGCTATTACCTAACAATTACCAAACAGAAATTGGATTTAAAAGAATATAATTAGCCAAGTTCTGAGTAAACTTTTCACAAATGGGAAAAAAAAAAAAAAAACAAACAAACTACAATTGCAGAACCCAATTTAACCCAATCCCAGCCTTTTGTGCTTATACCCAAACCTTTCTAAAATGAGCAAAATGGAATTACAACAATGCCAACCTAGACTACTATTGCATTAGTAGGAGAAAAAACACCCCAGCTTCTATAGGAATGACAACACCAGCAGGCAAACACAGTGAATCCTACAATCCTAACTCCCCCTCCAACAAAACCAAGAAAAGTAAAGGAAATTTTGGAAAAATAAATAAATAAATGAAGAGATAATATTACCTTACAATTACCAAACAAACAAATGCAAGATATATGGAAAATAATTGAAGACATGCTTGCCTTCGAGATAAAGAGGAAGGGGCTAGGGTTAGGATTCAAGATAGGGAAACTGACTAAGAAGGAGGCTTCATGGAAAGAAGAAGAAGTTGAAGACGAAGGGAGGGATGGCTTCTGTGGGAGACAAAACTGAGGGATGGAGGAATAGTAAACGACTCAGTGTGAGGAGCTCAGACTTGTGTAGACGTAGAGAGGATAGACGTGCTGAGGGAGGGAGTGCGGTTCGAGGGGAGGGAAGTGTTGTCTTGGGAAGGGAGGGGCTTCAAGGGAAGGGAAATGCCGTCGAGGAAGGGAGGCTACGCTTCGTGGAAGGTTCGAGAGAGGAAACGTAGAGAGGGAGGGAATTGAGAGGGAAGCCTCGTATAGTTGAAATGGTGCGTTTGGTTTTTTTTTCCACATCAGCAGCCGTTTATGCACCGTTTACATCAGGTGACTGTATTGAGTATTTTTTTAAAAGTTAATTATTAAATAGGTTAAACAGATTATGTCGTATCACCCATTATTTTATATAGGTCATGTAGAGCTTTAGAGTCTGATTTGTTTAATTAAACGAGTCGTATTTGGGTTGAACTATATAGTCTAATACGCATGACTTGATACAATTTGCAAACATGAATGATCACCTCATATGAATCAATAAGGGAAATAATGACGGCAGACATTTGAAAACAAAATGGATATATCATTATGGTCAATTGGCTCGAATTTGTAAGATTATTAGATTTTTATTTATTTTTCCTCCATTAAAAGTAAGGTTAGGTTAATAAAATTTAAATCCCATCCTCTTTATGAAAAATCATTTTTATTTATTTAAATTTAACTAATATTTAATGAAAAAATGTTATGTTGCTCTCTTAAATATACTGTTCAAAATTATCCGTTATATATTTTTATATATTTTTTTAATATAAAAAATACATAAAAATGTATTAAAAAAATACATAAAAATGTATTAACATAACTTTAGAGAAGGCAGAATAACAGTACCCATATTCAATGACCTAATGAATTGACAACATGATCTTGAATGCAAAATCATAATAAATTTTGTATTTGCTATCAAATTTGTTTGACCCCAATAAAAGCAAACAGAAAAACAGAGGTGACATTTTTGGCTCATCAAATCAAATAATTTAACAATCAGTTTGCTCATTTTATTATTTATTTATATCATTATAAACCGGTAGTGATAGGGCCAGCAAATTACCATTTTCCAAAAAAAAAAAAAAGATAGGGCCAATAGACGAACCAGATCCAACTGACCAAAACATTATCCAAACCGTTCCGTTGTCGGGCCGGGACAGGTGTCACACCCACGACGCACCGTCACGTTTCCAAGTGCCCAACATAGAAGCGAAAAACAGAGCTTCGAAGAGCGTCCCAGGCCATAGCTTCAGATGAAGAAATCTCCGATTCACACAACGTGTCTGACTCCTCTGCTTTTGCCTATTTGCTCTTGTCGTATAATTCTGTTCCTTCTGCTCCTCATCCAACTAGAGATAAAACCAGACACACCGAGAAAGTACGGCCCACCGCCCCCCCTCCCTCTCTCTCTTTGCCTTAGTGCTTGATTGGGTTGCCGTTTTCTTCTTGTCTAAATTTGTTCTTATGTACTTCATTTTGTGTTTTAATACCTGAATGAATTGGGTAGGTGAAAATGTCGAGCTCAGTGGAGAAAGAGGGTGCAAGAGAGGAAGCTGTTTCCGTGGAACTCTCTGCTCCTCCTGGTTGGAAGAAGAAGGTCCTTCTTTTCTTTCTCTGTCCTTTGTTTGCCCAATTTTGCTTAGCGTTTGGAATTCGGAGGTCTTCATTTCTTGAATTTTCGGTTGCTACTCTGCTTTAATTCATATTTATAAGCCGAAATTCTACATGGGTTTCGCTTATTTTGAAAACTTGTGCGCTTTTGCGGTGGAATTTGGTGCTGTGGTGATGGTACGCTCGCCAGCTAGGGTTTGTGGGTGTTCCATTATTTTTTGGTCGGAATTATGTGTAACTAAACTTCCGTAGTTTATTTCAAATCTTGTGGGAGTTATATGCTTTGAAATTCTTTTCGGGAACTCCTTATTGTGTGTTCTTGTTTCGTTTATAATGTCTTCGGTCCCTCTGGACTGGTCGTTTTACAAGGGTTTCTTGAAATTTCCTAAATTAAGGAAAAAAGTTTCTAATCATACCTTCTTTAGTTCTCCCTTTTTGACATTCATTATTCTGACCACAAAACTATCAAAATTCACCTCACCCCAAAATTGCAATTCACCTGCTCCTTTAAGATCCAATCATCAAAATTGTACCCCATCACCTATTTTTATCATGTACGGCCAAGATCTTAATGAGAGGGTAAATTGTGAAATGATTGGTGGTTTGAGGATAAAGTTGCAACTTTGGTAGTTTGAAGGTCATACTGCAAAAAAGAGTCGTAGTTTGAGAAGGGAAATGTGATTTTTCCCTATGAATTTTCAATTTTGGAATCTTGTGTTCTTTAACTGCTGATTTCTGTGATGTGTTTTCATTCTTTTGGTGGGATATGTGCATTCAAAGACTCTATACTTTTTCACTTTTTAAAATTACTTTTCCCAATTATATTGCTCATTTTTCTTTGTGGAGAGATAGTCGTGATGAAAACCTTCTTTTATTAATCCATATAGTTGGGAACATGAATTGGCCACATTTAAGGGAGGATAGTGAATGAAAGCTTGGTTAATTGAATTCCACGCCATGTAGTTCTTCTTGCTTTAAACAACTCAAGGAAATCCCAAATCACATTTAAACTTATAATTCAAATGAACTAGAAAAGGCTACATTTAGAGCTTCATCAAAATCATGATAAACACCAAGAACTTTGCAATTTGGGATATCATTCACCAAGCATCCATTCACTACTCTCCCATAGATGGTTGTTATAATCTCTCCCACTCATATGCCTAATGTCCTTGTCAGGCTATTCTGTTGTGGCATGACTCAAGTCCCACACTTTTGGTTGAGATTGATTTTAATACATATGTAACAACAGAGTGCACAAACCAAATTTGGGCTTATAAACGTCAAGAACTTCTCTTTGTCAAACAATGTATGATCTCATTCTCCACCTTCCATGGATATGGGATATCACAATTTTCTCCTAATAAATCCTAATATTCATGTCAGACCATTCTTAAGGTGGCACAGCCCATGTTCTACACTTCTTGCTGAGATTAAATTGGATACCATAATGTTATTCCCTTTCCAAACAAGTTTAGAAATGCTACTTCATCACTTTCCATTATGCCCGGTAATGAGAGTTTTATAAACTTTCTGAACTTTAAACACCACAATCACTTTAAACACAAACAATCACTATTAAGATGGGCTCCAATACCAAAATTGTAACGCTCCCCCCATATGTGAGAACTCAGTGTATGAGATCTCACATTACTTGAAAGGGAGAAATAATTCCAAGGACGTTTCAGTTGGAACCTTGACTAGTCCTTCTGATTGCAGGTCTGGATGTTACATGATCTTTCCTTAATTCATTACAAAAGGTATCAAAGCCAATCTAGCTAGAAGTGTGACACTTAAACCCGTATTGCAACAAAATGGCCTGATGAGGACCTCATGGGTAAGATAGTAACACCCCACATCTATGGAAAGGTGGTGAATGGAAGCTTGGTAAATAGGATACCTCATTCACTAGGAGAGAGTGGTTTTTAGCATTTGTGATGACCTAATGAAAGCCCAAGCGATATCTGGGCTTATACTTCAAAGAAACTAGTTAAGGTTACAATTTGAGCTTGCTCTTGAGGGGTTTCAATTGTGACATCAACTAGTTCTTTTGGAGAATACTCATATGTGGCTTGGGCATGAGCCATTTCAAATTGATCAGAGCAAATCCTATTAGAAGTATGGGGACTTTAGCCGTTACACCTACAACGGAATGATCTGACAATTAGAAGTATGGGGACTTTAGGTGTTCCCTATGAGGATAAGTATTGTTTTTGCTTGAGAAGCTGATATCAATGTAGATACCAATGGTCTGTTGGATCATATAACATTTGCTAACACCATATGGCATACAGGTGGATGAAATAAATTATATTGAAAAAAAGGAAAGGTTGGCGTGCGCTCACACACACACACACACACACTGCTCCTCTTTTGGCCTCTCTTCATCAGCAAAAAATTAGCCACATGTGAGATTTTTTAGATTGAGCCCGTGAGAACCTATCCTCAAGTGTGACTATTTTTAGTTTTTTAATTGTTCTTAATTAATAAAACCTATAGAAAAACTGTTCTTTATCCTAAGATTGATAAGTCTGTTCTTTATCTCCAGAATGATGGTTTCCAATAAGAAAAGATCAAATGGTGTAGTTACTTTCCTAGATGATGTTGATACGACATTGATACCCCCTTTAGGTGAAGGTTGGATTCTCTGGTCCTCCCTCAAGTATTTATCTTACAAAAAGTTGAGATGGATGTAGGAAAAGAGCAGATTCCTTGACTTTCCTTCAAGCACTGATCTTGAAAAAGGTTTCAAAGAGCATCGATTCCGGGGTAACACTTGATTTTACATTATCTGTCGTCTTTAGGATGACGGATGACTTTGAGTTAGTAGCATTTAATATATTGATTACCTATAAGTTAGTCCCAGCACCATGGAGTGGTGCTTTGCTTAGTGAACTTAGCAGCTTGGTTTGCAGGCTTAGGCTGGGCTTTTTATTTGATGTATGACCTCAAAGTAGATAGCCCATGTTTATTTCTGTTGATTAATAAAGGAAGTTCACACTATTGTGTTTGAATAAGCATTTAACTTATAAAAATTAGTGTGTGAATAAATGTTCAAGTGCTCTTAAATGAAATTTGCATAACCAGGGTTCATGTGAGCTCATATATATTGTGCTTCACCTTATCATTGCTGTAATTCGATCTGATTAGATTATGTTGGAATACATGAGGAACATCTTGAGATATGTAGTTTATCAAATATAATCTAATTGCTTGTCCATAAAACATGTAATATAGTTCTGTGCTCATTAATCTAGACATAAGGCATGTAATTAGATCTATATACCGATAAAAAAAAATTAGATCTATATTTTTGCAGTAGATGCATTTAGCATGTAAATTTTCATATAAGATGAAACCTGTGCTTCTAATCAGAAGTTCTTTTCATATCTGAATAGCATAACGGGAAAACGACATGTCTTTTCCTTGAATGCTTCATAGAGTTTGTGATACCACCGTAATGTTACTTATCTAGAAACAGTAGTTGGCTGTGTTCCTCATTTGATTTCCACATCTAGACCTCTAGCCCTCTAAATCAATTGTGTGGCTGATTCAGAATCAAGTTAATATTCTCGGGATGAATGAGCACTTAATTTGAGATGATGTAACGAGCAGGACAATTGTTCACATTGATTAGGATTTGGGTAGTTTGACAGGCAAAAAAGAAAAAAAGGGGATCATGATATATATATATATTTTTTATAAGTAAAAAAAGGGGATCATGATATTGTGGATAGAGGAGGATGATTTGCTAGTTGGAGAGAGAGAGAGTGAGCGACAGAGAGCTTCACTTTGTGAGATATAATTCTTGAATTAAATCTCTGAGCTTAATCAGCTTAAAAGTTTTTGAAAATATATTAATTTGGCAGTCTTTGAACTTTAAATCTTTAATTTTGCCTGGTTTTCTAACTACTGTTAGGTTTCTGTGCCAGTTAGTTTAGCAGAATCATTGAATTCAGAATATTTCTGTTGAATTTTAAGTGCATGAACCTTGAGTTATTCAATACAGTCTAAATAGCAGTCTGAATGCTAGCTATTAACTAATGCTGTATAATACACTCCAGCTCTGGGTATATTTTATAACTTCGATCTATCATGTAGTTTTAGCATTTTCCATACCTAGATTTGTAGCACATGTTTATTCAATGCATTGTTGGTCAATTACGTGAAAATAACATACAATGATCTTTGTTCATTTGCAGTTCTTTCCCAAGCAAGTTGGAACCCCAAAGAAAAATGAGATCATATTTACATCACCAACAGGAGAGGAAATTGTCAGCAAACGACAGCTGGAACAGTACCTGAAAGCACACCCTGGTGGTCCTGCAGTTTCGGAATTTGATTGGGGTACTGGTGAGACCCCCAGGAGATCAGCTAGGATTAGTGAGAAGGTTAAGGCAGCTCCACCACCAGAAAGTGAGGCCCCGAAGAAACGGAGTAGAAAATCGTCAGCTTCAAAAAAGGATAACAAAGAAAAAGAAGCTGTATCTGAAGGAGCCGAGGAGACAAAAGAAGAACACATGCAAGATGCAGAGACAGAAAAGGATGTCCTGCAGAAAAATAAAGATGACGATAAAGCAAAAGATACAGAGACCCAAATTGAGCCAGCTCCTAAAGAAGGTAAAGATGGACAAGAAGCTGATGTACCTAATGATGCTGGAGAAAGCAAGAAAACTGCCAAAGCAGCGCTTGATATTCCAAAAGGGACAATTGATGGAAAGGAAGCCAAGGATTCTGAAGTAACTCAAAATGAAAATGCAAAGTTGGAGGGTGCAAACAATGTAGAGAAGGCACAGCAACCACAGGTTGAGGCAGAGAAAGTGGATGGGTCTTGGGAGCAGGACAAAACTGACGCCGTTTATGCTGATGCAAAAAAATATGAAGTGGAAGGAGAGGAGAAAGAGAAAGATAACAAAAGTGCTATTGAATCTGGAGGAGAAACCAAGGACCATACAGGTAAAGGTGACAGTGGTGGGCTCAATGCAGATGTTCATGACAAAAAGGGTAAGGTTGAAGGAGAAGTTATTGAAAATGGCAGCCATGGCCGTGAGGTTCGTGAGGTCAAGCCTTGAGTTTAAAGTAGATTAACTGGATGCTGGCTTCTCTTCTTAATTCTGTGGGAATATGACTATAGTTTAAAGTTATTGATGCTGTTTAATGTTAGCTGTCTGATTGTTCGTTGGGACATCTCTGTCTATATAATCGCAGATTAGGCCTATAATGTACCATCTCTTGTACCGAGAAACTTGTAGCTTGCAGTGACCTTTGTAACCTCGTGGTGTAAAAATAATTGTCATGTGATATTGTTATGCAGTCCAGTAATAATGTAGATCGGGGAACCGTTACTTTGAAACGCATTTAGTTTATCCTGAAGGCTGAGAATCTTCAACTTTTTCACTGTTTCAGTGCTTTTGGCTAATGAATGTTTCAGGTCCTTCGGCAAGACGAGCCGTTAAAAGGAAAATCCAAGCTTAGATTGCTTTTCTCTTTTTCTTTTTTGGGAGGGTGGGGGCGCGAAATAAGAAGTAAAATGGCCTTCCTTCCATACCTTTTCTGCAAGTGAAATTACTGGGTTCAGTAACGGGAGTCACAATAAATGAGCCCCAATAAATCACAACAAAATAGACATCCGGCAAAATGTAACCTACTCTTCGTTTGGATTCGAAAAGTGTTTCATCTGATCTCATCTTATCATTACAATTTTTTTAAATTCTCACTCAAAATATAATAAACAATTCAACTTTTTCAAATGTTAAAACAATAATAATATTAAAAAATAATATTCTAAAAATATTTTTTTTCACTTTTATAATTTATCTAAAATTATCTCATCTCATCACTAAATTCAAACCAGTTTAAGTGGCTTCCATGATTGCAGCTTTGTGGAGCGGTAGCTCACAGCAGAAACAACAAATTCCGATTAAATTAATTCAAATTGTATAGAATGATAACGTCAACATTTGCAATGGTTGGTGAGAAATTTTGGTACTTATAATCGAAGCTCAATCAAACCGAGCAACGAATTACAACAACTCGTGCAAAAAGAACAATGCCCTGTTGTTCCGGAATTTGTAAGGACTAACTGAAACCATGAAGAAAACTAGTGAATCACGCCAGCTAGAGGTTGGAGAATTGATCTAACTTCAATTCTTCCCTCAATAAAAGGAAAACTTGTGGTCACTGTTCAAAGCCCCTTGAGTTGTCCCACAAGCCCAGTTAAGGCTGACCATTTCTGAAATGCACTTGCTGACGAGACAAAAGCAAGTTTGGAGGACTCAACATCATTACGAGTTACTGCAAAGCAAAACATGGTTCATTCTGAGACTGCTTCAATGTCACCTGAATGATTGCAAATTTGCAAGGGAGCATGAATGTGGGAAAGCAAGGCACATCTTAGTAATAGAGTAACCCACCTGAGGAGATCAATGAAACCAGTGAGGAATTGAATGTATCCACTTGAGTCTTCTCTTCCGGACTAGAACTCAGCTGCATGTATAGAAGATACATACAAAAATAGTTGTAAGTTTAGCATTTAGACCATTCAAAGTAAAGATCATGCTGTCCTTTCACAAAAGATTCTCGCTCAAAAAATCAAAACTTCGTCACAGCATTGGAAACTTTCAAAGTAAAGAAGCAAGTGATGTTTTGATTTTGAAGCCTAAAATAAGTCAAAAAAGAACTTCCACAGGATTTGTTATTTTCATGAATGGGGCTTTTGAGAGGAATAAAATCTATAGATCTTGTGTTCATTGCTGCAAGTAATGACTTTATCGTCCAAGGTGACCTTGGTGAAGGCTATATTGGCATTCTTAACCCACTCTGTATTAGAGCTTCCCCCAAGAACAGAACTAGCTGTAGATAGATCGTTATTGTCAATGGCTTGAGCAACTTTGCTCAGCTTGTACACCAGATCCTGCAGATATCCTGCAAAGGACCATTTTCATTGTGTTTTGTCAGGAGGAGTCATTGCAGCTGAATGAGATAATATCATGCAAAGGAATTTACGAACATGCTTCATTACATCAATGGGCCGGCTGAGTTGGCTTACTTCGTGCAGGAAAGCAAACTAAATTTCAAAAAAAAGGTTTGAGATTACCACACATTAGTCAATCTAATCACACTCCAGTTCTGTTCTTCAGTTTTATATAGTTGGAAAAAAATCAGCCAGTGTCAAAACTAAATTCTATGCTGAATCACTCCACGCTTCATCGGTGAGAGCGCAATCCAATGCAGCACACACAGCTTCAAACACATTGCCTAATATTTGCAGTTCAATTTCTGAGAGTTACAGAATCAAATCCCTCAAAACAGATTATGTGGCCCATGATAACTTACAACAATCCATCCTAACGAAATTCTTTTGCATGAATCAAACTGAACAAGCTTTCATAAAGACTTATAACTATGCCAATGGAAAATAGTTGCAAAATTTAAGAACCTTTTTCTTTGTTAGATGAGCTAATTACTCCTTGTCTCTCAATCCTCTTCTTTCTGTCCTTCTTGACCTTTTCCAAGAGCTCCACATCGTCGTCAGCCTCCAGAATCGCTGCATTAGCAGCAGACCAATCTTTAGCAGAAAATAAGAAGCCAAAGCTGGTGATGAAGCTGATGGAAAGGCTTCTTTTGGTAAGATTTGGGGAGGACTCAGCGAATGCCTTGCATATAGCTAATTGTCTCTTTGCATTGTGTTTGTGAGGAGAGAATAATGATGGTGATGTTAACAAAGAAGAGGAAGGAGATGCTGAAGAGGATAGAGAAGAATAAATGAAGGTATTTGCAGTGGAGAGAAAGGCTGTTGCCATTTCTTGCTTTTCTTTCACCTTATTTTCTGGTATTTTTGGTAGGAAAAAAACAATCAGAGGTTTTTGCAGTTTGAAAGTTTTGAGGATAAGGTTGCTGGATTCTGTCATCTGATCCAGTCATTTTTTTATGGCATGAGGGCATAATAGTCATTATAAAATATATTAATAGTATCTCAATAAGAAAAAAGTGGCACCACTTTAAAAGTACCGTGTTTTTCGAATACTCAAAGAGATATATATAGATTA
>QEOT01124079.1:88939-144816 GCA_003123785.1 Pterocarya stenoptera
TTTTTTTTTTTTTTTTTTTTTTTATCCTGGTTTACTGGTTGTTGCTGCCTTGTATTTTTTGTAATTGGGATCGTTCCTTTTGATTATTTGTAATTTCCAAAGTTCAGGTTGTATCATGATTTTCCTTTGTAATAAGTGAGAGCTTTTAATAAAATCGGAACATGTGGACCTCCGTCTCTTTATTAAAAAAAAGAATGTGACTCACTATTTTTACAATTTTTTATAAAAAATTTAAATTCATCTCAACCTACTTCACATATTTTAAATTACGTTTAAATAGTAAGGTGATCTCAGATATTTTGTAAATAGTAATGAAAAAATAATAAAAAAATAATAATAAAATATTAAATAATTATAAATAGTAATGAAAAGTAAATAAATAATAATAATAAAATAATAAATAATATTATTCACAATTCAATTCAATTCATCTTAATTTCCAAACGTGGACGTGTCCTCTCTCTCTCTCTGTGATAGTGGTATCAAATTTTGATTCGATAGCGCGTGGACTCTATGTGCTGCATGTCGGCGAAACTTTTACCATGATATGTGCAACCTACAGATTTTCCGGCCTAAATCTTTAGGATTCGCCATCCTTTATCCTTACACATGGATTCCACCTGTGGGTGTAGATTTTTGAACCCTTCGGATGATCTAATCTTTAGTTTTTCTCCTTGTTTTATCTAAAATCAGGAGTTGATCCATTGCGGCCCGCAAATCATTATCATCCTCAGAACTACCTGGCTGGCAATTTCTTTCCGCCATAACCTATAAGTCCATATAAGAGTCATCCTCCTTTAATAACCAAGAATCGAAGTGGGTCTCTCCATTAGCCTATCCATAATAGCAAAAGATCTAGAACCAATCTTTCGGTTAGATCCCCCACCTCTACCCACGTATCTCATTTATTAATATATAAATATGCTCGCTAAGAAAAAACTGCGTACGTTGCTTATAGATCACAACTAATTCGTCCTCCCTTTCTTAAAAATGCTATCTATATAAGTTAAACAGTTCAGAAGAGATGAGATATTTTATTAAAAATTAAAGAAAATATTATTATAATATTATTTTTATTTTGAGATTTGAAATAGTTAAATTGTTTATTATATTTTGTATGTAAAGTTGTAAAATTTTTAATTATTATATAAGATAATTTAATTTTGTATAACCAATTCGGCTCTTATTTGAACCCAAGGAAAAAGAATCTCTTTTATTTCTTCTTTCTCACTATAGGCTGGTCTTTTCCATTCCCTCCCAACAAACTATCCAACCATTCTATTTTCGAGCATATATAGTAGCCTAATCCTCCAATTTTCTCCCGTTTTTATTGGAAATAAAATGCTAGATCTAGCGTCAACTGCTAGACATGAGGCAATAGACACCACTCTGATGTCTCCTCACATTTACACAGACTGCCACCACATCAAAAAAATGTTGGAAACGAAGTTGGATTTTTGCTTCAAAAGTGCGTATTAATATAACTTTTTTTAAGATAATTTTCGCCCTCACTAATTTGAATTAATTGGTCTGCAATAGGTTAAGGCAAAAGAGTCTCTAAGATACAATGCACTTTACAAAATCAAATTAGAATACTAATTAAAGAAATATGTAGTTCTGGTAAAGAATCTAATGACTACTGACAAAGGACAATGAAATAAAATGTAATTGAGAAAGAAGAAGTGTCTAAAATGTTTAGTCATTTTTAGTCTAATCATGTAAACGGCGCTGACCCGAGGGAGTGTAGCTGAAGGCAAACCAAACTAAACCTCTTCTCCTCCCCCGACCATTTTTATTTTTATTTTTAAAGAGACGAATGTCACTTGTTCATAAGTGACCCATTTCCAATTTATTAAAAGCCCTCACTTGTGACGGAAGAATACTGTAGTGACAAACTGAAATCCAAAGCCAGCAACCAAAAAACCAAATTAAACATGCCTATAATCAATCTAAACAATCTAAACAAAACCAATCAAGCGAGTACTCCAGTCAAGAACGTAAATAAGGTAAGCCCAATTTATCTAGCCTAATGATACCTCTCAAATGCCTAGGCATAGACACTTCCCCCTCGAAACTACAAGAAAATCCTTCCTCGCCTTGACGTGCCATAAAATCTGCAGCTTGGTTTGCTTCTCGAAACTGATGTCGAATCGAGAAATTAATGCCTTGTAAAGCCTGCAAAACTTCCTCCCAAAAATCCCAAAGATACCAAATCGAACAACTCCCAGCAAGAACCCAATCCACCACTACTTTCGAATCACACTTGATTTCTAGAAAACGAAAAATCATATTTACAAAGCACCACCCTTCATCTGGACTTTGCACCTTCTATGCCAAAGCTTCCAAGTAATAAGACAAGGGAAAACACCAATGAGCAAACCCAGTTGGGAACTCTTCTTAGCAAGAGCAAACCATTGTGTCACACCTCCCCACCAAGTTCGCATCGGCAAAACCATAATACCAAACTCTCTACTTGCCTTCTGCCATAACTGAGCCGCACATTCTCCTGACCATAAAACATGATCAAGGGTCTCTACCTTTTTATCAACACAGCAGTTACAACTTGATGCCATGGGAATACCACAAGATTGCACCCGAGAGTCCACTGGTAAGCACTGGAACCAAGCCTTCCACATACACAAGGAGATTTTCTTCGGCAATATTTTATGCCAGAACAATCGCAATTTTGGTGACTCATCCTAGTTAAATCTAATCAACTCCCAAGCACTAGCCGATGAAAATTCCCATTTGTGGCAGGCTTCCAAACAATGACAATTTCCCTACTTTACCCGCAGCAATTGAGGACACAATATCCCCCATGAGATTAGATCCAACCAAATTTTCCACAATCTCAAAATCCCAAGACCTGTCAACACAACACTCCCGAAGCTGAAGTAACGGGTTGGTCACATTTGGCACCTTCAAGCAAAAAGGTCCATTATCCAGCCATCGGTCAAACCAAAAAGAAATAATTCCACTTCTCACTTTCCAGATAATTTGCTCACACACATCAGGCATTACGTACATGAAGGACTTCTAGAAACAGGAGCATGAAGAATTGTTTTTTGCGAGCAATAGATGTCCATGTCGAGCATATTTCGCCTTGAAGAACCTGGTCCATAAATTATCAATCGCCATGAGTCACCAAGCAAACTTCATATGAAGAGAGTGTTGAATTTCGGAGAAATCTCAAAGACCTTAGCCTCCCTCTAACGTCGGTCTACACAGCTTGGCCCAAGAACACCACTTCTTTTTAGCACTACCATTAACCTCTCCCCAAAAAAAGGAAGCTAAGAGTGAATTAATCCGCTTCAAAACCACTTGGAACATCCAGCACAGAGAAAAGATGAGTTGACATGCATGAAAGCACATTTTTTAGCAAAACAAGCCGCTCACCCTGAGACCATAATTTATACTTCCACCTTGCCACCTTATTTCGAATTTTATTCACAAGCGGCTCCAAATGTCTAGCTGTTAAACGACCAGAGATCAAAGGAACACTTAGATAAATAGTCGAAAACATACCTTCCATAAACCCAAACGTTCTAAGTAAAACACGACGCCTTGCATGAGAAATATGCTTAGAAAGAAAAAGTGCCGATTTCCTCTTATTAATACTTTGGCTTGACCAACTCTCATAAATATCAAACATCTAAGTTAATCTTTTAACCAATCGAACATCACCCTTAGTAAACACAAGGAGATCATCAGTATAGAATAAATGAGAAACCAAAGGAGCACCCAAGGGATGATAAAATTTGCCAATTCGTCCTTCTTCAAAATTCCTTCGAAGTAAACGTGATAGAACTTCCTCCATAATAACAAACAGGTAAGGGGAGAGATGGTCACCTTGACGTAATCCTCTGGAGGATTTAAAAAAACCTTTGTATGTCCCATTCATCATTACTAAAAATCAAGGAGATTTCACACACTCAGTAATAATGCGGCAGAATTTATCATGAAAACCAAATCCCTTCAAGACATCTAAAAGAAAATCCCAATGGACTCTATCATAAGCTTTGGCCATGTCAACCTTCATAACAATATTACCCCCTGAGTTTTCTTGTGTATTGAGTGCACCATTTCCTGAGCAAGGGTGATATTTTCAAAAATACTATGGCCTTGAATAAACGCACCCTGCTCCTGCGAAATTAATCTAGGTAACAACGGCGTCAATCTTTTCACCAAAATCTTGGTAAAACCTTTGCAAACCACCGAGCAAAGACTAATAGGTCTAAATTTATCAAAGCTATTTGGATCCAGAACTTTAGGAATAAGTACAATGTATGACGAAGAATAGTACCGTGGCAAAGCCGTTCCATTGAAAAATCTCTCGCAGCCTCAACAACATCATCCTTCACAATATCCCAGCAGGAGATAAAAAATTTCTAATCCATACCCATCTGGACTAGGCGAACTATGTCGAGGGATATCAAACATGGCACTTTGGACTTCATCTTCCGTAGGTGCAGCACAAAGAGCCTCATTCTCCTCTTCTAAAATTTCAGGCTCTAAAAGACCCGAGAAGTTTCCTTCTTGAACCATTGGCACCATGGAAAGAAATTCTCGAAAATAATTTGTAGCCCTTCCATGAACTGCTTCCTGTGAATCCAGCATAAAACCATCAACCAGCTGCATTTTAGAGATCAACGAACTTTTGTGTCTCTAGTTAAATGTTGCATGAAAAAACTTGGTATTTTGGTCTCCCTCTTGAAGCCATTTTTTCTTAGCTTTCTGAGCCAACCTAGTTTCCTCCCTTCTCTCCCATTCAGCAAGCTCCATTTTAGTGACTAAAAACTATTCTTCAATTTTCGAGTTATGCTCCACTTGCCACTGATTTTCAAGAAAGTCTAACTTTTCTTCTAACGTCTTGATCGACTGATCTACCCGACCAAAGGTATGAATATTCCAAGATCTCAAAGCCTCCTTAGTCTTTTCCAATTTAGCAGCCAAACGACATAGCCCAGTTTGAGCATCCGCTTGGCTCCATACTTCTTTCACATACGATATAAAACCATCATGCAAACACCACATATTTTGGAACCTGAAAGGTGCAAGGCCATAAGAAACACGCGGCATCGTAAAGAATAAAACCATCAGGCTATGGTCTGAGGTTTTCTAAGCTAAATACTCCACATACGACGTCCCAAACATATTAGCAAATGCAATGTTTACCACTACCCTATCCAGTCTAGCCCACTTTCTAGAACGTCCCTCTTGCCCATTACACCAAGACATGGAACGACCTTGGAAACACAAATCTACAAGACCACAAGAATCTAAGCAGTCATTGAATTCCGAAATAGCCATTAAAGAGCGAGGATTACCTCCAATTCGTTCAGCCTCTGTTCAGATAATATTGAAGTCTCCTATCACTACCCAAGGATGCGATTCCATACATATTATTTAATTCATGCCAAAGTCCTTTACGCTCCGACCAAGTACATTTTGCATAAATAAAGGTGACAAGTATTTTAAAATTTTGATCTAGCCGAGTACTCTCCACACTTAGCCAACCAGTTAAGGAGTGATCCGTTAAGCTAGAGCATACAAAATCGTACCCCTCCTTCCAGAACACCCATACTTTACCATCAACCCTAGCATTACAACAAAAATGAGGAAAATCCAAGAACAGAGCAAGTTTGGACATCTATGTAGCCTTCTGAAATGGTTCCAATACAGCAACAACTACCACATTATTCTTCCGCACTAACTGTTTCAACCTCCCCCTGGAATGCCTCAAGCCTCTGACATTCCAAACCAAAAAGTTTCCAATCATAAGTCTAATTTTGAGGAGCAAGTAGAAACTCGCTGGGACTTCCTCACAGTAGTATGCAAAATCTCTTGAGCAAACTTGGCAGGATTCTCTGGCTCGGAGTCATATGCCTTCTCTTTAGCAGAATTAGGAATATGCCCCTCTTCCTCATCCAACACATAACAAGTATTTGAAACAATTCCATGAGCAAACTCCCACTCCAAAAGTTCCGTCATTGCACCACTTTGGCCACTATTAAGATCATTGCAAATAATTACATCATCCATCACCCGCACATCGTCACTGGATACTTGCAACCCCTGGACTTCCTCCCTCGCCACAATCACATCGATCTGAGCAAGATCAGTTATGAACCTTTCTGGGTTAGGTTCACATTCAATCTCCTCACACTCCTCCGGAATCACCGAATCATTTACTATCACAACCCTGTTCAGTTCAATCACAGCCACCTCTGCAATCGGGAAAAAATTAGGTTCCTGCACCATAACAATACCATCATCATTCACTATCAAAGCCTTATTCGGTTCGACCTCAACCACCTCTACATTTAGAGAAACACTAGGCTCCTGCACCAATTCTTCACTAACTTTTATTTTCCCTTTATCCACCTTACCATCCGATACCACCTCAGTTTCCATCGGGATTTTTTTTTTCTGTTTTTCCTACCAATCACTCTTTGATTTATTCTTCCCCACCACCAGCTCTCCCTTCTTCCTTTTCATCCCAGACCTACACACCACCGAAGTATGCCCTTGAAGATGACATTTCACACAGTAAAGTCCCTATTTCTCATACCTAGCCACTTGCCATATTTTCCTATTAGTTGAGACCACGATAGGAAATCCTTGAACCAGTTCTTTCGCAAGATCAACTTCCACACAGATTCGAGCACTAGACGCCTGGTCTTATTCATCGTAGCATTATCTGTGCCAAGATAACGCCTAAACAGTGTCGCTAAGATTTGTAAACAATCCTTCTGATACAAGTGCATCAGTAATCCAGGGAAGAATATCCACTACGGAGCTAGAGATGACTCTTTCATCAGATCAAAGTCTTTTGTCCATCTGAACAGCCGAAAAGTATGGCCAGCGATCAACCTCCCTTCACATGCCCATACATGCACAAAATCTCATTCATTTTTCATCTAAAGAAGAACGTGATGATCATCTATGAAACTAATGACCGGCACTTCGAGAAGATCCCATTACTTAATGACAGCATTCCTGATCTCATCAATAGAGGGCCCTATATGCATGAACTTTAGGATCAGAGCAAACTTAAATTCATCAGCAGCTTTAGCCATCTCTGATTCTGTAAGAACAAAGCCTAGTTCACCATCCACTTCAACTGGGTATCGCATGGCCAAACGGAAAGATGACTCCGTTGAAGAGGTCATGGATTGCGCATAGGATTTTTTTCCAGCCTCAACCAATGATGGCCCCTCCAAGGAAGGAACCAACGGCTTCATAGCCACCACTAGTGTCCAAAAACCTCATAGAACCCTAGAATCCTTCCATAAAAGGTAAGTCTGTGAAATACGGGGTAGCCGAATATGACCCCCAGCCATTTCATAATGCATTCCTTTTTGAGTTTGTAAACCCCTTGTCCTCCTCTAATTTCATTTTCACCGATTCTTGAAATTTTGGAAGCAATATTCTCGCTTAGGTTCTTTATAACCCTCGCAAAGCTTATCAAACTCTTAGGGTTTTTTGGGCTCTTTAAGCTTCTTTCTTTTGTTACTTTTAACTGTTTTTCCATGGAGTCCTATTACTATATTGATAACAGTACCTGATGCCCACTTGCCTCCTAGATTTCATTTTCACCCAACCGATGAAGAACTTATCACATACTACCTTCTCAAGAAGGTCTAAGACAGTAATTTAACTGATAGAGCCATTACTGAAGTTGACCTCAACAAGTGTGAACCATGGGAGCTACTTGGTAATGTTTTCTTCTCATGACTAGCTCAAATCAAGTCACAAACAAGACTCCTGAGTTTGAAAAGTTTGTAAAAATCTCAAATCTTTTATTTTTGTGAGGCAAAGCGAAGATGGGAGAGAAAGAGTGGTACTTCTTCAACCTTTGCAACTGCAAGTACCCAACTGGACTTAGAACTAGTAGGGCTATTGAGGTTGGGTACTAAAAGGATATTGGGAAAGATAGGGAGATTCACAACTCCAAGGCTAGTTCTCTTGTTGTAATGAAGAAGACATTGTTGTTCTACAAAGGTTGAACTCCAAAGGGAGAGAAGAGCAACTGGATCATGCACGAAAGGAAGAGAGGTGCAAAAATGTTAGTAGGATAGTGGTTTTGAATGTCAAAAGGAAAACAAAAGAATTTTTGAGAGTTTCAAATCTCGGAGGATGGAAGGATTGTCAAAATCTCAATCAAATGGAAGGCAGAGGAAGGAAGAAGTAGAGTAGAAAAAAAAAAGTCATGTAGGCTTGGGTAGTAAAGGGATAGTGGGAAGTAGTAAGGGTATAATTACCCTTAATATATATCTACTTTTCTTTAGCTCTTCCAAAATCATTTGAAACAAAATTATATATATACATATATATATTTCCCATATACATATATAATACTTTTGAAAATTCTAACAAAGGATAAACATAAAAATAAATGACTAGCACATGTGGCTCATGCGCCATCGTTGATGACATGCATATGTAGCTCTCCCTTCCACCACATCGTGCCATTTCAACCAATTTTCTATCCTTTTTGAGAAGCACATCGACTCCTTAATTCTCTTTTGCCGAAGATCTAGATGATGAGAAAAAAATATGATCTCTCCATCACGCGACCACTACAAAACAACAAACGAGAATGCATCCTATTCAGGATGTGTTTCGCACCCTCCACTTTCTACTAGAACTGCAACCGAAGAAGTAGAAATGTCTGAAGGGTATAGAAACACCTCCGATACCTAAGTCAGATGAATTGCTTAATCATTCTTATAGAACCAAGGAGTAACTTTTTTGTACTTGATGGAGGATCATTGATAGATATAAATATATATATAAATATATAGAGAGAGAGAGAGAGAGAGTGAGAGAGTGAAAGTGAGGAGGGAACCCCCCTTGACCCTTGTAACAACCTAATCTCTTATTTAAAATTAAGTCTAGTCTTTATTATTTGAATTTTCCTCGTCATCTCGACCTTATTTGTCCTCAAGAGTTTGTTGGATTGCCTTAGCCGGTATGAACTTGATAAGCCCTTATCTAGTGGGGTTATCACAAACCAACAGGCCATAGCCTACGCAAGACACTCGCTTGGGGCCCATCTACTTGGGCTAGGCACTTGGGGATACGCAATTGGTTCCATCAAGTCAAGTAAGAGATTTAGGCACTTCCAGTTACCCCATGAAGTCTTATCATGTGGGGCGTGATGGGACTTCTTGTTACGAACCTCGATTTTGTCCCTAAACACTAAGGTCCACGAGCTTGTCTTGAGTGATGATGGTGACCGAGTGTCCTTGCCAACTTGCTTGGCCTTCAACTTCTATGGCAATGGAGGGTTTCTAGGTTTATGAATGTTTGGTGTTTAGTGATGGAAATGATGATGATGATGAGTTCGGGTGATTTAAGTGATGATTTGGTGTATTTGATGCAATGTGGAATGGCTTGAAGGTTGTCCTTGATGTTGGGACAACTTGGATGATGATTAAGGTTGGTAATGTGACGCCCTGACTCCCACGTACAAAAATCTCGGGAATCGTGACGTCAGGATGATGACACACGATCACACATTCCAACGACAAGTGCCAAGTGTGTGCAACAAATAAACAGTGCACAATAAAATACGCAGCGGATAATAATAATTAAGTCTCTAGTACCAGAATTTTAGTTTAATACAGATATCCAAATACAAAGTGTTTAAAACATAAACCAAATGTCCCATAAAAATACAAGAGTTGAAAATAGAAACATAACTCTAGTGATCCCAGATCACTCTTCCGGCTGAGCCAAATCCCTAGGCTCGGCACCTGCATCAACATAATCGAAATCTGCAGTACAATTAAATGGTACCACAGGTAAGTTATAACCTAACCAATCCTGAAATAAAAATACATTTAAGCATCTAATCATGCATGCCCATGATGCAGTATGCAAGAAATGTAACACATGCCAAAATCATATTTTGGCCCAAAAATATTAATCCGTCATTTTCCCAGAAAATGACACACAAAACCAACTTACGCTATTTTTTCAGAAAACAGCCATTTTTTCCATTTATCCATTAATTCATATGCACCATGGTCTCCCCTATGGACCATCTGCACGTCCTGGCTAATTTACCAGCAATGCCCAATTCCGCACCCAGTGCGTTCGTGGCCAGGTCATCCTCTAGCCCCCGCCAGCAGAAGGGCCACAGAGTCGGCACGTAACTCGTTCGATCCCATTGTCGCCCAACGACAACCTAGGGGATGTCACTCAGTATATTCCGCTCCTGAGTGACCAGAGGAGCTCCACCGAGATAATGCCCCATTTCAGCTTGGGGTCGTGATACACTCGCACCCAAAAATTCATTTTCTTATGAAAACCCAGTTTTCAAAATAACCACATGATCATGAATGCAATTACACGAAAACTCAGTTTTCATTTTACAAACATGAACATGCGTGCAATATGCAATGTACCAACTCACAATAACCACAACCAACAACCAATCAAGACCCAACATAACCAATGCACAACTTCTCCGTACTCAATCCATCCACCCCCGAATTCTCCTCGGACTCAGTTCGGAACCAACCAAAATACAGAATAAATAATTAAAGCAAAAATATATTTAAATCTCAAAAGATTGTTTAGAAAATACTTACAGTGCCATAAAAATATTTTTGGAGGATCACGAAGCACTGAAATCATCAAAACAGCAACTGTCACAGTGTAAAAACATTGTGGCCGAAACACAGTGAAATCCAAATTGAACGATAGGGTAGGGCCTATGGGAGGTGGTGAAGCTAATGGTAGTGATGGTTGGCTGTGGGTGGCGGCTGAAACGGCAGTGGAAGGTCTAGAAACTCGAATCAAAGAGGGTGCTCGTATGGGCGGCTCCGGCGACGGATCGGAGCCGGGAATGGGTGGAAAAGGTTGTTGGAGGGCCGGTGATGAAGTGGTAGAAATTTGGTGGCCGATGGTGGCCGGACGACGGCGGAACAACTCAAGGTCCGCTGCGGCTTGGTGTCGCCCGTGCGGGCTGATTCCGCCGAAGGAGGAGCCGAGATTACAGGGGAGAGGTCGCCGGCGATAGGGGGAAACGATGGGCTGGGCGATGTCGACCCCGAAGGCCGGCAACGGCGACAAGTAGGAGATGGCCGAAACACACGAGAGAGGAGAGAGAGAGGGAGTCGGGCGAGGAGAGAGAGGGTACCCGGGAGAAAGAAGAAATTCGGGAGAAAAGAAAGGAAAAAGAAAAGAAGAGAAAAGAAAAGATGGGGAAAAGAAATGAGGTCCAATCCTCACAACTTTTGGGTCACAACTGATCCTCAAAATAACTATTTTTTAAAATAGTAAAATAAATAAATCAATTTAACTCAAAATTAGCTAAAGTAAAATATTAAACTCTGACAAAGACATCCTTTAAAATAAAGAGAAATTAAATTGCAGATCACTAATTAAAATTAATCAAACGCAGTAAAATGCTTTAATAAAAAAATAATAATTTTAAAACCCACAAACAAACCTATTTAAATTAAAGATCAATTTAAATCCAAAACAATAATTAACAATAAGAAAGCCCAATAAAATAATTTTCACAATTTAAAATATTATAAAATAATATTCTAAAACTCCCAAAATTCTAAAATAAGAGAATCAATCTTTAAATTAATTAAAAAAAAAAACCTTCATTAAAATGTACTAAAATACGGGATGTTACATGTAAGGTGAAGATAGGCTAAGGTTTGGATGGTGGCTAAGGGGAATTTCGAGATTGGGAAGTGTTGGGTTAGGGTTGGAGTCTAGGATGAGTTGCTAGGATTTGAAAGAGATATGGATGAGTGAGATTAGGGTTTGTTGGCTAGGATTGGCCGAATATGGGAATGGTTATTGTGATCTCTAAAGTGTAGGATCAAATATGATAAGATGATTGGATTTTGGTAAGAGGGTGGAAGTCTTTGGTTAACTGGAGTGATTCTAGAGAATGGATATAGAAGATGAGATTTGAGGGATTTGAGAGATTGGATATGGAAGATAGGTTTTGGATATGGCAAGAGGTTGGAAGTCTTTGGTTGATTTGAGTGATGGATTGATTTTAGGGATAGAGTGATTCTAGAGAAGTTCCTAGAATTAAGGGATTGGAGAGTGAAGATAGGATAAGGAATATATGATTTGGAGATAGGTAAGGTGGCTAGGGTTTGATCCTAAATGATAAAATGCATGAGAGTTGTTGGGAATTGGAAGTTTGAATAAGGCAATGGATGCATTTCAAATTTGGAGGGATTGGAAGGTGGAAGATGAGTTCCTAACTTGTAGAGATGATTTAGGGATTGGTAGGATTTGGAAAGGTGGATATGATTGAGGGAAGATTGGGTTTCCGTTTTAGTAAGTGAAGAAGGTCTTGGGTTGACTTGAGTGATCTTAGGGATTGAGAGATTTAAGGAATAAGAGATGGAATGGAATTTCCTAAGATCAAGGGATTGGATTTAGAGATAAGTCAAGGATTCCTAAGTGGTAGGAATTTCCTTATGGGACTCTAGGGTTTAGTTGGATTCCTAAAGTTTAGGTGGCTAGGGTTAGAATTCCTAACTTTTAGGAGATCCTTATGGAAGGTTAGAGTTTCCAACTAAGGCAAGATCTGTGTATGGAAAGATGAAGGCAATATGGGTTTCGGCTGGGGCTTATGGAATGTGGAAGAAGGCTAATTTAGGTAAGTGACCAATATGAAAATTAGGAAATTGGCAAGATGGAGGCTTAGGGTTTCGGCTAGGTCAATGTAGATTGATGGGGGCTAGTTATGGAAGTGTTTATTTATGAAAAGTAGGGCAAACTCAAGGGCTGGCCGAAATGTGTATGTGGGATGGATCAAATGGTGAATGGAAAATGTTATGGCCGAGAAACACAATGAACTCAGAACAATGAAAGAACAATGCATATAAAATAACAAGATCAAAGGGTAGGAAATAGAAAAGTAAGAACACTCAAAAACTTAAATGAATACAAAGATAACTAAAACAACTTTGATTCACGAATTTCACAAAGTTGCAAAGAAACAAGATAGATTGAATCACACCTATTCACGAATTTCAAGGTAGTGATTCTCTACTAGGGATTCACGAATTTTACTCAAGTAGCCCAAGTGTTAACCACCAAAAAGTGATCTCAAGAACAATAATCCACCCACTTAGGAAATTTGCCAAAATAGATCCAAAGAAAATGTCTAAGGGTCCTATTTAATGACATTACAAAGTGGAAACTTCCAAAAAGTCCCTTGAAAAATATTAATTAAAAATAAATAAGAAATAAACTAGAAAGCAATAAGATAGTAGTGGATGGGCCATGGTGACTCATGGGTGGCTCGGCCATGGGTCACTATCCTCAGGGTCCTGACACTTTTACTCATTGCACCGTTTTGTGACTTAAGTCATTTCCCTTTTGAATTTTGTGCGTCAGAGAATGGGGCGTCGTTCCACTTCAGCACCTCTTCATTTTCCCTTTTCTCTTCTTTTTTTGTTCGATACGTCTCCTTCCTTAGTGTCCTGTTGTTTCAAGTGGCATTGTACTTCTCTTACAAGTTCTCCTTATACGCCTCATATTCCAACTCTGTGGATTATTTCCTCCTCTTCCAATGTGTTTCTCTCTCACTACATCTTTTGCCCTTATACCTCCTTCCTGTTCTTCTCCATTCTCAGTAATGGCCTCTCAAAAACCCTCTTGCCTAACCGTTTCATGGGGAGGGGGGGATCTTCCTGACTCGGCGACTCTCCTCCTAGAACCGACGTAGTTGATGCTAGTCGACGCCCTATTTTCGATGGCCATCAATGGATAGCAACGACCACACACTTTAATTTGGATTCCGTGAAGGATCACTACGGGGTCCTTGATTCGATGATCCTGAGCTTACCTAAACCAGGTCGGGGGGACAGCCAATGCTAGGGGACTGGCTATTTCTATGGCATTATATTCCATGATGTTCCTAATGGGGTTCTATTTGACTTTCTGTCGTTTTGTACGTGACGTGTTGGATTTCTTAGGGCTTGCTCTTGCCCAACTCGTGCCTAATACTTGGAGAATTTTGATGTCCTGTTGTGTTGTCTGGAAGCAGGTTTTGGAGCCTACAAGTGATGAATACCTTGACCTAACTACTTGTGAATTTCTCTTATCCATGTTGTTCGACGTCTGGAGGGGAATCTTTGTAGCTTTCGGGCTCACTCTGGCAATTGAGTGGCTCAACTAGAGTGCCGCTATCCCCATCCCAAGGATTAGCAGTGGAAATTTTTCTGTCTTTGGTGAGGGTTGGGGATTCCCACCAAGTGAAGCTAGTTGCTATGAATTTCCAATTCGGGCTACGTGGAATCATGTTATTGATTATAGAGGTTTCGAGATTATCTTGTCCGATCATGAAGAGGCACGTCTTCATCTGGTGCACGCTTGGGTAGAGGAAAATGATAGCTCGACTTGGACAGTCGTCCTCTTGACTCGTGCGAATATTAACGGGGTTCATGGTTTCACCTAGTTGGGCACATGTATTTGGTCGCCAATTTTTGGGTGCTCCATCACAGCCTCGTGGGCAGAAGAGGTCATTGTCTTCAGCCATAGGAAACCAAAAAAGAAAGAAGCCTCGCCATGAAGCTTTTCATGTTCATGTCAAGGTCAATCCTACCGACAAATTGGGTTCTACTTAAGAAGGTCTTCCCCTTCTTCCTCGGTGCTCGAGGAGGGGAAGTGGAATCCCTCTCAACCTTCTTTGGTCGATTCCCTTGAGGCTATCATGACACAGGCTGAGGCTGACTTAGAGCTGGTATTGGAGACTAAGTCCACCCAGCCGTTGCGTTGTGAAGTTGTTCCCCCTGTTTCTCCTTTTTCAGGGGGTCGAGCAGAGGTTTTTGAGTTGGACGAGGGTGAGATAATTGTAACCTTTAACCCTTCTTTCTTGGGAGTTCCCTAAACCATTTCGGGCTGTTCCTCAGTCCCTTTTGGTGAGTTTGGCGAAGTGTCCTTGGTCGTGGGTGGTGAAGCCTCGACACACGAGGCCGCAGTTGCCTCATCCGTCTCTATTGTTGCTTCACCAGCTTCAGGAGGGGTGACATTTGAAATCCCTTTTTTTTCCCCAAATTTACCCCCGTGGAACCTTTGGGGATAGATTTTAGTGGAGGTAAGGTTTCCATCCCTTCTTCACCTTTTAGTATTTCGCTTATAGGAGGGGATGTGCCCTCGCCCAATTTTCCTGCCGATCAGCCTTTTGTTGAGGCTCTTCTAACTTCAGTCGATCAAGTTGGGATTGATGTTTCCGGCACTCCTCCTTCGCCTCCTCTCCCTGATTTTCCTCGATCTCTCCCTTATCCTCACAGAAGTCCTTTGCCACCGCCTGGTCTGGGTGAAATGGGTGGCTTCGTGCCCTACGCCAAGGGGTCTTTCAACTCGTTGACCACACACTGATCTTTGAGTTCCTGACTGAGGGCATCTCCATCGTCCATGTACAAATTTTGGGAAGAAGCCATTCAGGACATGGTGTATAGGTTTCGAGATATTCTTTCCCCAGTAAGTTCTTTTGGCTGTTTTTCGTTGTTCGCCCCTACATATCATTTTTTTACTTGTTTGGCTTCCCAGGACGTGGAAAATTTAGCTGCCATTCTGATCAATGGTTAACTAGACTTAGAGAAGGAGAACCAGTCGATGCATGCTTTCATCAGTCGTGCGAATGGAGCTATTCTGGTTGCCCATGCTAAAAGGGAAGAAATGGCAGAGAGCTTGTCTCGAGTTGAGTCATACTCTCATTCTCTTGAGGATCAAGTTGCTTATCTTCATAAGCAGGTCAACAGTTTTCAATGGGATTTGGAGGGGTCGTAGGAGGAGGTGAGTTGGTGTCATCATGAGGCTGAGGCTCAAGGATTGGAGTGGCTAGGCCTGCTTAGCCGACTCGGTTAGGCAGACAAAGAGGTGGAAGAACTTAGGTAGAAGAATGCTTATTATGTTTCTCGCATGGCCAAGTCTAAAGAGGGTCAGCAAGAGTTGAGCGTGCAGTTAAGTATTGCCCATGGCAAGAAGGTCAGAGCTTAAACCCAATTGGCATAGGTGAGGTCTCAGGAGTCACGATCAACGTTACTTATAGTTGATCGAGGTCTCTGGGTCTTATAAAAGGCGATTGATGTACTTGAAGCTAAAGGAAACTGAGTTAAGTGACAAGCTAGCTTCTTCTCAAAAGGAAGTTGTTCACCTTTATCTCCAACTGACGGCCTCTCATACTGTTCAAAATCGAGCTTGGGGTCTTGGGTACAAGCACGGGATTAAGCATCTGAGGGAATACCTACTTGCCCATCTTGATGCAAACTTAAGCCAATTGTACTGGAAGTCTATTAGAGCCAGGTGTGCTGCCTATCATATTTTTTACTCCTTAGGGTGAGACATAGGGCCATATGCCTTTCCTCCTCCTGTTCATCGCCCTTAGTGTTTTTTTTCCTTCTCTTTTTCATGATTCTAAGAGTTAACTTCCTTGTGGTTATGTAAGATAAATATTTGAACTATGATACATTGTACGTATGACCTTTATGTTGGATGAATTTGTTGCTTCACTCGGTTGGCATGGGTGCTATATTGTTATATTGTTAATTCATTAGTTGCTGTGTTAATTGGGCAAGTGGAAACGCTAGGCTTCAAGTATAGTAGGAGGATGCCTCAACCGCGTAAGTAGAGGCGAGGAAAGAGACTGCGTTAAATCTTTTCTTCATTTGTCGCCAAGGGAGCAAGTAGATTCACTCGACTTTAGTATAGTGGGAGGATGCCTTAACCACGTAAATTTAGGCAAGTGTAGTTACTCAGCTTTAAGTGTAGCGGAAGGATGCCTTAATCGTGTACATTTAGGCTAGTGTAATCACTAGGCTTAAGTGTAGCAAGAGGATGTCTCGGCCGAGTGTAGTCACTCAGCTTAAGTGTAGCAAAAGGATGCCTCGACTGCGTAACTTGGGCGAGGAATGAAATGCTATGTTGAGTTATTTCTTCGTTTATCAACGTGAGTGTGAGTGGAGTCACTCGACTTAAGCGTAGCAGAAGGATGCCTCGACTGCATAAATTCAGATGAGTGTAGTCACTCGGCTTAAGTGTAATGGTAGGATGTCTCGACCGTGTAACTTGGGCAAGTAATGAAATGCTGCGTTGAGTCATTTCTTCCTTTATCGCTATGAGGGCATGTGGAGTCACTCAGATTAAATGTAGTGGGAGGATGCCTCGACCACGTAAATTTAGGTGATTGTAATCACTCAGCTCAAGTGTAGTAGGAGAATGCATCGACTGCGTAAATTCAGGCAACTTTAGTTACTCATCTTAAGTGTAGTGGGAGGATGCCTCGATCGCTTAGATTCTGGTGAGTGTAGTCACTCGGCTTAAGTGTCATAAGAGGATACCTCGACTGCTTAAATTCAGGCAAGTGTAATCACTTGGCTTAAGTGTAGCGAGAGGATGCCTCAGCTGCTTAGGTTCAAGCGAGTGTAGTCATTCGGCTTAAGTGTAGCAAGAGGATGCCTCGACTGCGTAAATTCAGGCGACTATAGTCACTCAGTTTAAGTGTAGCGGGAGGATGTCTTAACTGCGTAAATTCAAGCAATTGTAGTCACTCAGCTTAAGTGTAGCGGGAGGATACCTTGACTGTATAACTTGGGCTAGGAATGAAACATTGTGTTGGGTCGTTTCTTCCTTTATCATTGTGAGGGCGAGTGGAGCATCGAAGTAGAAAAAGAAAGGATAAAGAAAGGGCATGAATTCAATCAGATCTTTTATTGCACTGAAATCATTACCTTGAGAGTCATACAAAACACTTCCTCAAATGTTCCCCATTCTAGGGGTGCGGTAGCTCCCCTCCTTCTACGTTTTTGAGGCAGTAGGTCCCTAGGCGATGGCTAGCTATTACAACGTAAGGCCCCTCCCACTGTGGTCTGAGTTTTCCTTCATCTGTCTTAGTGACTCCCATTTCTCTTTGAGGACCAAGTCTCCTACTTTGAAGGATCTTGGCCTGACTCTTTTGTTGAAATATTGCTTTGTCTTCTTTCTGTTGGAAGCTACTCTAGTTTCTGCGTCAGTCCTTTTTTCTTCTAGCCGGTCCAAGTTCTCTTCCAACACCCTGATGTTTAGCTCTGTGTTGCAGTTTCGGGTTCTATGGCTCGGTATTTCCACTTCGACTAGTATTACTACTTCACTTCCGTATGCCAAGGCAAAGGGTCTTTCACCAGTCGATGTTCTTACTGTTGTCCTGTACGCCCAAAGAATCCCCAGAAGTTCCTCTGTCTAGGTTCCTTTCTTCTCCCCCAGCCTCTTCTT
The DNA here is from genome assembly GCA_003123785.1 of Pterocarya stenoptera. NCBI lineage: Eukaryota > Viridiplantae > Streptophyta > Magnoliopsida > Fagales > Juglandaceae > Pterocarya > Pterocarya stenoptera. The sequence continues at coordinate 107,189 of QEOT01124079.1, forward strand.
CAGCATTCCCATTATTGTTTTGTTCCATGCATCGACTTGCCCGTTTGCTTATGGGTGTCTTGGAGATGAATATCTGATTTTGATTTCAAGTTGGGCACACTAGTTTTGGTAGTTTTCAAAGTCAAACTGTTTGTTGTTGTTAGAATTGATGCTTTGAGGTATCTCGAACCAGCATGCCATTGTTTTCCATAGAATTTATTTGACATTCTGGGAAGTTATAGTTGACATTGCTTCAGCCTTTGCCCATTTTGAAGTGTCGATGGCGAACAGTAGAGGCCTAACCAGGTCTACCTCCCTATTGGGAGAATGGCCAAGGGGGAGTGATTGATTTCAACTCCTCAGGCGGGTTGCTCAGGATTGGTGCGTGCAGCTAGCATTGTACGCATCTTTTGGTGAACTCCCTGCCATCTCTAAGGGCATGTGGCCAGTAATATCTAGCCCTCATGATCTTTGCTGCCAGGCCTCTTCCTCATGAATGATTTTCACATATTTCTGTGTGTATCTGCTCCATGATGTAGTTGGCTTCTTCATTCAAAAAGCATCTTAGTAAAGGTGCTGAAACTAGGGGTGAAAATATGTGATACGACTTGTTAACCCAACAGGAACACAACATGATATTAACGAGTTCGGGTAAAAAATGGTTGACTCGTTAAGACACGATTCATTAACGGGTCAACCTACTTAACCTGTTAGTGACCCATTTAGACCTGTTAAATTTTTTACTCAAAATTACAATTATATCCTTTTTAACTTAAAAATAAAAGTACCCTAATCCCATTTCGTATTTCTAACTCTCTCTCTCTCTCTCTCTCTCTCTCTCTCAATTCTTAGTTGAGTTAATTCTTACGAGTCACAACCGCCTCCCACACTTTCTCTAGATTGTAATTTTGGTAGTTTTATTGCTTGGGTTGTAATTTTAGACTTATGTAGTTAGTTTTATATTTTTGGGATATATTGTGATTTTAACTTTTATGTAAAATTATATTAATCAGGTCAAATGGATTATTTGGGTCAATTCAACACATTTACATAAACGGGTTGAAACTGGTCTTTTCGTGTCGATATATTTTTAATTAATTCATAACGGGTCAAAACATGTCATGTCATGTCAACCTGTTATTTTAATGGGTCGTATTAGGGTTTGAAAATCTGACTCGTTAAGCTTAGTAGGTCGTTTTCGGGTTGACCCATATCGTATAACATATACAACTTGACATGACATGAATACGACCAGTTAACATGGTGAAGCGGGTAGCCTTGTTCTTTATCTTCCTTACTTCTTCCTTCGTCGTTGCGAGTTCCCCAATCGCCAACTATCTAACTATATCTCCTTCCCATTCCGGGGTGTCCATACTCACTTCCAGAATCTCGGCCCTAATGGCCACTGTCTCTATGGTCCGTGTGACCACGTACCAAGGTAGAGTTGCCTCCTCTTGTGCTGATGCTAACCGATCAGCCTGCCAATTTTCAAACCGCAGGATGTGACTAATTCAAGAACTGCCACAATTTCTACGTTGTACGACAAATTTGTGCTGGTGAGCAATTGATCCACCGAGGAAGACACTCCTATATTTTGCGCCATTTGTTTGTATTTGTCCATGAGGCTTCGCAAGTCATGGTGCATTTTATTCACTTCTTCATCACTGTGGGGAGGCCAACCTGTGCTTTGTGACTCCGCCTTCGCCCTATCGACCTAGCTTGGCATGGCGCCTTCTCCTGACACTCCATTTTTTCGCTTGAGAGCCTCATTTTCATGCTTTAGGGCCTACAGTTCCATTGTTACTTTTTTCAACCGGTCCTCCAACTCCGCTGGCCTATTCTCCATATTCGTAAATGATACTTCCTGATCCCTGGTTGCATGAGATCGCTTAGTGGCAGGCATGCAAAAGGCACGTTGTTTTGCAGGAAAAATATCCCACAAACGGTGCCAACTGGACATATTTTGCACTCTCCACTCTCTACCAAACCTACGACCATAGAAGTGGAAAGGCTTGAAGGGTATAAAAAGGCCTCCGATCCTTAAGTCAGTTGAATTGCTTAATTGTTCTTATGGAACCAAGTAGTAATTTGTTCATACCTAATGGAGGATCATTGATGGATATATATATATATATATAGGGTGAAGAGGGACCTTGAGCATTGTAACAACCTAATCTCTTATTTAAAATCAAGTCTGGGTTTTATTATTTGATTTTCCCTCATTATCTTGACCTTATCTATTCTCAAGAGTTTGTTAGATTGTCCTAGCCGGTATGAATTTGATAAGCCCTTATTAGTGGGCTTATCACAGACTGACAGGCCATAACCTACGCGAGACATTTACTAAGGACCCATCTACCCGAGTTAGGCACTTAGGGATACGCAGTGGGCCCATCGAGTCAGGAAGGGGATTTAGGCCCTTCACATCCTAACCAGTTGTAACTTCCAACTGTTTTATTCTATCCTTCTAATGAACTGCATCGAAACAGCCACTCAACATGTTTCCTCTCTTACTTTAATCAAAAGAAGCTGGTTGGGATAGATCGAGACCAATTTAATTTGTCCATATCCCTTTTGTTTGTTATTATTTCTTTTAAATATACTTCGATTGCTTACATAATGCGAATCTTAACCTTTTTTACATTTATTTTTTATTAATGAAATGATTTATTAGGAAAAAAAAAAGTTGTTGGTTATTGGGTGTAGGCTTCCGAACCCATTGACAAGTGGATTCCCTTAGCCACGTTAATCCAAAAAGATCAGAGCCTTGCTGTGACTCACCATGTGGTGGCCGGATTCAGCGAGCAAGAGATCATGAAAAAAAGTAGATTCCCCTACGTACCTACGTACGTGGATCGTCGCAGTTGGTATGGCAAAAGCTACCAACTTTTTATAATAATTAGCAAACTCCAATCTCCTGAAGCCAGCTCTAAAGGGTCTCCTTTCTGGTCAGATCATGCACCAGAAATGGCTGGAAATCCTTCTGACGTATAAGAATTATTAAAAATGTCAAAACCTCCCTTCAGATAACTCATCTTTTGGCTTTTGCCATCTTATATATATGGCTTTCAGCAACGTCCATGGAATTAGTAAGAACTCCACTTCTTTGCATTCCCCTTTTACTTCTCTTTTCATGATCCTCCCCCTAAAATAATAGTAAGATTTCTCTGAGTTTTATGAACCCTAATACTTTTGATCCGTTTCAGTCTTTGTTAGGGATTAAATTTACTGGGTACAACTTTTTGAAAACCTATCACTAAAAATAAGGAAAGAGGTAAAGCCAAGAAATAAGGTAAGAAAGAGATAAGATAAGAAAGAGATAAGGTAAAAAAGTTGGCCCAAACTCTTAAAAGGAAAATGGTTTACAAGGCAAGTTGGACTTTATCACTCCAAAGAAAAAAACATATCTCTATAAAAGGAGGAGATCTCTATAAATGAAGGACGAACTCTCCACAAGCTTGGGATGACTTCTCTACGCTTAGACTGAATTCATCCATTATACTGAGCGATATGTAAGGCCATGAGGGATTGTAAAATCATCAATTATAGTAGATTTTGTTCTCTTGAACCTCGTAAATCTATGTGTCTCTCTTTATTTATTTCTATTTGCTTATTAGTTATTTATTTCATGGAGGAACGCGAAGAGCATCATATTGAGGCCCGAATCACTATCGTGGGTTGGAGATAATTCTTTCATCCATTCTGATCTATTATGCAAATTTAGACATTAACAATCTTGTATAGTTATTTTTTGCCGGTAAACAACTTGATTTATGGAATTATTTTTTTGCTGGTAAACAGCATGATTATAGATTGATATGAAAGCACAATGGTTTCTTTCTGAAAAGAGGGCAAAACAGCTATGAAACACTACTTAAATGATGAAGTTAGTTGAGGCTAAGAAGAGACTAATCTTCCATCCTAAGTTTTCTTCATTGCTTCCTTCTTTTTTTCCCCAAATCATTATCCTAAGAGGGAGGAAAACACTATAGTTTCTCCTACCATTAATGGATCAAAATAATTAACAGTTCTAATCAGCAAACTTACTAGCTGAAGGAATCATAAGGAGGAGCATGCATGCCATTGTTTTCTTCCTACCATTTTTCTGTTTCGTCTGTATTTCTAATTCATCATTGGTTTGAAATCAATAGCAGAATAATTGCGGTAGTTGTTATTGTAACTAATTACAGAACAACATTATATGAAATTGGTTCTCGGATCACTAACTTAATGAACAAGGAATTAAGTTCTTGAATTCCAGCAGTGCATGAGAAGTCTTCATTTAATAATTGGCATTCTAAAGTGGTTTGTGCAAGCATCATTTTTTGTTTTGTTTTGTTCATGATATATGTGTGTATGTGTGTGTTTGTGATGCAAACCAATTAAGAGTTTTCAGGGTAGAATTTGGACAGGGGATGCCCCTGCATTGTACCGATAATTAGTGCAAATGTTTTTTTTTTTTTCAATCATCTTTTAAACAACTTTAAACATTTAAAAAAAATCACAAACTCACTAAAAGTTATTTTCTTAACTATTAAGTAATATATATATTTATATCGGTCACTTTGGAGGCACCATTCTCGGTCCCCAAGCATATTCCTTAAAATTTATATTTAAAAGACCTAAGAGTGTGTTTGGGCATTTGAAGTATTTCAGAATTTTGTAGATAGAAGTAAAATTATTTGAGTGAAGATGTTTTATTGGATCTTATAAAATGAGGAAAAAATTTGAATAAATATATTATAAAGTTAAAAAATTATTTGAATATAATTTTTGTTTTGAAGTTTGTAAAAGTTATATTGATTTTTATATTTTGTTTTGAAATTTGTAAAAGTTGTATTAATTTTGAGTTTTAATAATGATTAGGTAATAATTAGATGAAAATGTTGAAATTTTGAAATTTAAGAGTATTTTATATATGAGTGATATTTGAAAATGAGAAATTTTGATAATTTTATATCTCATCTGTGTGTCTAATTGCCCTCTAATTTTTATGGAATATTTCAAGCTACTCCCCCAAAAAGGTTTTTTATAATTAAGAGGGAGGAACAAGAAAGGGAAAAAAAAAAGAATAAGAACTTCAAAATTATGAGAAATATAATTAAAGACATCCTAATTTGAGAAATGTTTTAGTTATAAAGAGATTTTATAAAATTATATTTACAAACTGACGTTGTTTGATATGATACTTTAGATTGTAAATCTACTTTTATACTAAAATAAATATTTTAATATTTCATATAAAGTCGTATCAATTTGTAAGTTTACTTTTATGAAAATTTTTTATAGATGACTTCTCTCCTAATTAATGGTGTCTAAATTTGGCGTTTTTGTTTGCTTCATAGTTTCGATTTCAGTTTGTCCTATACGCTGATCTTTTGCCTCTGACTTAATTTGTTTAAACACTAAATTGAAATAATTGACTACTTTGAATATAATTGAGACATCTGGATTCTGGATTGGTTAGAACCAATGAACTATCACATTATGTGCTAGAATCTTACAAAAGTGTATAGAGTTAAAGTTCTTCATATATTCTGTAAATGATTTTGACTTGTAAAGAGAATAATTAATTTATTAGATTTTTTTCACTTAAAGATTTGAAATTAAAAAATATTTTGTGTTTGAGTGGGTTGTGTTTGGATAATAAGTTGATCTCAGATGATTTGAATTGATCTGTAAATAATAATATTTTATAAATCTAATTGAGATGTGTAATATAAATATGTTGAGATTTGTATTTGAAATATATGAATCGAAATAAATTAAAATGAATTTAACTTTTTTATAAAAAGTTGAAAAAGTAATGGATCTCATCAATAATTAAATTAAGATGCATTGAGATATGCTTGCCAACCAAACACAGCTAAAAAATAATATCTAAAAATGCTTCGAAGCCAACTAGTTGTAGGATATATACCATCTCGAAAAATCTCGAAAATGAGAGTGATGTCCATGTTGCGGTAATTTTTTGTTTGAGAAATGCTATATAATCTCTTCAACCTCCACACACTATTTTTTTAAAATTTTTTAAAATTTTTTCATATTTTTTTATATTTTTTTAGTTTATTTTTTTAAAAATTAATTCAATTCTTTTATTTATTATTTATATATTAAATATTTATTAAAAAATAATAATAATAATTTAAAAAAAATATGATGTGTGAAACCTACGAGAATAATAAGAAGTTACGTAGATTTTTTACCGAAGGATTTATATAATTGTCACGGCTACGTCATAGTTTAGGAGCGTTGGAAACGGTAGGAGAAAGAAAACGTGTGGAGGGCTGCCCACTTCGAGTTGGAAGTGACACTAGCACTGGCACAAGACTTTCCAAGATTTTTTCTAGGCTCCTAATTGGATATTCTCGGACACATCAATCAACGTATACTTAGATTTTTGTTTGTTGTTTTTTTACATAAAAGTAGAGGGCATATTGTTAACAAAGGATGTTTCCTTGGCATTGCAATTCTGTACTGCAGCTTATATCAACAATGCATGAACCAATCAAATGTCCTCCTTTTTTCTTGGTACTTGATATAGGAAAAATATCCTCCGATCCCACCCACCTCGTCTCTAAATTCTAATAATGGACTCGACTAAGAAAAAATAATTTAAAATAAGTAAATTAAAACCTAAATCATTAATTTTCACCTGCATTATTCCTTTTTGAACAAGAATATTTATATATTCAACTTATTATAGAGGGATGGAAACACTATTTCATATTAATTAGTAATTTATTATAAAGTTATTTTTATTATAAAATAGATATAAGATATCACATGTAATTATTTGTAGATATATTTTTGTAAAATCTCTGTGTGGCTGGAGGGGATAAAATATTCCAAGCCTAGATAAAAAATTCAGTCCATCAAATGGCCCTCACTAGAATACAACAAAATGAGAAAGGAAGAAGAGATAAATATGGGACAAAGACTGAGGAAGGAAAAGGTGTCAGAAGGAAAATTGGAGTTGTGACGTAAAAGAGAGAAGATGTGACATAAAGTAAAGGAGGATAAGAAGATAAAGGGGCTTCTTCCAGATGATTTTAATGGGGGATGAACTTCGACTCTTGAGAGAGCTTCTTCAACCTCACAACAAGGACTCCAGTAATGAGATCTTCACTAGAAGATAGAGCTTTGATCTCTATTTTACTATAAGGATGAGAGATTGTAAAACAATCATATTGTAGTGAATTCTCTTCTACCCAAAACCTCGTGGACGTATGCATTACATCGAATCACGTAAATTTATGTCTCCGTTTCATTACTTTCTCCGCATTTATTTACTGCTCACTATTATGGATATACGCACAGATAAGGGTGCAGCCGCACTAGACCACCACTGGGAGCTCCACACAACACCGATTGAGATTTGAATAGTCTTGCGGGTTGTGAATGACTCTTTCACTCATTCCGGCCTATTGCACTATTTTTAGACGTTAACAATAGATATAAAATTATAATGTGCCTCATTTATAAAATTTGACCATTAAAATGAACGGTAAATAGTTCACATCGTACAATGTTAATAAAACTTTAATTTCATATTTTTCATTGACCATTTTATCGTTACTATTTGGAAAATTTTCACTTTATATCTTAAACTTCTACTCGATGTTTAATTTTTACCAAACTATAATAACTCCTATCTAAAACTACATACAAAGTTCTAATGTACACCATTTGTTAAAATTATATTATTAAACAATTCAAAATATGACTCATCAATAAGTATAATTAAGATAACAAGTTTTTACATTTTTATAATTCTTAATGTAAGAAAGGGGTACCCATAGTAGGCATCCCTTCATTTTCTTTTGAAAGTTATGAAGCAGTTTAAGAACCACTTCATGAGGCTTGAAGGGCCAGCCGGGGGTTATATATTACCACTGTTAGGAAAACTAGATCGAAGTACACAATGGAAGAGATATTACCTCATTAGTAAATTATAGATCTAGTGTAGTTATTCCACAGATTCTTCATCGTCGTTGTTCATTTGTAATCCTTCTGGCGATGGTAGAGTGTGCTACATGATAATATATCAGAACAACATCCACACATTCCACAGCTGAGATGCTATGACTAAAGAGAGCCATTTGAGAGAGAGATCGTTCTTGATGCAAGTCTAAATCTAAAGGGGGGAGGAGCTATGTAAATAACCTCACTAAGCGTAATCCTCGGCTGGCCTTTAATGGCCAGCATCAAGCCTCATGAAGTGATTTTTAAACCGCTTCATAACCTTCAAAAGAAGGTGAAGGGGTGACCACTATAGGTGCCCGTTTCTTACATCTCCCACTCACACATAGTGTGCAAGACTCCAGGTCTGCATCTCTCAATATGTTCTCAATCTTGTTCATACTGGCAAATAAGTCGTGCGACAATTTAGTTAGCAGCTAAAACGTCATATACTGCATTTGCTGCAAGCGATGTTTTTAATAAGCGCTTTTATTGCGATATTAGTGAAGTCTATACCTAATTTTATTTAAGACTCATTGAAAATAGTGGTGTTAGCGAGAATTCTTAGAGGTTTTAAAGTTGGATGGTCACTCTATGACTAAGTGATATTATTTCTCAAATGGAAAGATGATATACTAAAATATGCCGTAGAGGCATAAGATGATGGGTGTAAAGCTTGAGAAATTGAAGTTTTTCTCACTAATGAGATATCTCTTCTTGGTTTAGAATAGTCAAAAGGAAAAGGCAATATGAGCATTTTTATGTGAAAGTTCCTATACATGCACACTAAGGACTTTGCTTTAAAAAAAAATTGTTTCACCGTATAAATACGATTCCAAATATTTTTAGGAAAATATATTTTTCAGTTAAAATATTTTCAAAATCATAATTGTATGAATTATATGATGAGAACAGTTTATTAACTTGTTGAGAATGGTGAATTATGGCGCAAAGCAGTTGTTATATCACATTTGGGTTGATATAATATGTGGTTGCGGCCTTAATTCAGATATGTCGTCCTTAGATCAAGTTCATTCGCCTTTAAGAAAGGCTAAGTGACCGTTTTGTACAAACGTGAATTCTATTAAAAATCTAAATGATTTAAGTTTGACCATTTTTCAGCGAGGGTGAGGAATTGTGGTTTTTTGTAAACACTTATTTTTTTGAAAGAACATTTCATTACGTTTCATTCTATATTACCTTAATTTTTTCAAAATTTTTTTTATATAAATGATCGCCGAAAATAGTGGGAGTAATTCAACAACTAGTGTGAGTATACATTTGAGTGATGGTGTACCACTAGTGATAGTGATTCCAAAAGTTATAGAATATAAGGATCATCATAATTAGCGTGGTGGCTTTATATCAATATTCTTTCGTCGTTTAGAGATTAGAAGAAAATATTTATAATATGGCTCCGCTAAAGGTATTGAATTCACATAGTAAAAATCCTTACATAAAATTTTAGATTCGCTTCACTTATATTATCCAACATGGAGTTATTGATTTGATTGATAAAGGAAAAGTGGAGTTGATAAAGGTATAGATCTATCTCTTGGCACTAATTGAGTTGCATTTAGATAGTTGTTGATTGCATATTTATGGAAACTTTTCTTGAAGGTGTTAAATAGCTGATTCTCATAAGAGAATTAGATGGTTAGCTCTTGTAATGTTTAGGCATGAAGTACTTTGAACGCATGATTATTGCTAGTACTATTTTGGTACAGAAAGTGAATGAATGCTATTAATGCTATTTACATGCAGCCTAAACAAACCATCTATTTAAAGATACTCAATGTACCTAGTCATTTTTTTTATTAAACGACCTATTGAATAAAATGAGGTTTTTTTAACGTTGTTGACAGTCTTAGAAAAGTATCATCCTAAGAGATATTGCGAACTGGTTGTCTTAGATAATTAATTGTTGCCTGATAAGAGGTGTTCCATACTACGAGGTAATGAGCATGAGTTTGTGAAAAGTAGCTCAGACTTCTTGTCTTGTAAGATTGTTTACAAGAAAAATAATTTCTAGTAGCTCTTGTTCAAAATTTGCAGACAATAAATGAGATGAACAATACCAAAGAATCTAGTTTTGCCTATACTGTTTGGTGTTTCCATTATGGTTTGCTCATGGGAGTTAGATGTTAAAATTTTGTTATAGGGTAAATATAGCTTACTTGATTAAGTGAGTTTGTGGTGCGATTGTTGTTAAAAATAATGACTAGACTATTATAATTGTTTTTGGGGCAAAGGCCCTAATCGCTTTAACCTAAATGAAAAATAAATTATGGTTATCTTACATACTTTTGTTGAGTACAAGAGATTTATATGAAACTTTGAAGTAGCAAATTAAGTTTACTGAATAACATTTGTGGTCACTTTGTAGATTCTTAAAAATTCATAGTTGGACTTGTTGACTAGAATCTAAAGTTTATATTATGAATTTGACCTCAATAAGATTTGCGATAATTCGTCGCTGACTTCATGGTTGTGCAAAGGACTTTTATATGTAAAAGCAGAGTCTTTTGGTAGGAGCATGTTTTGGAAAGTTACTACACATTAGAATGCGCATAGGGAGAAATGGTCATTAAATATCACTTGAGAGTTGTAATTTAATAATTGATCATGTAATTTCTCTCTATCTTATGATAATGCTCGTCGTGCACATGATACTGATATGTTCTATGATTATGTGGCGTGATTGGAAGCATTTTTGGTAAGCATACACATTCACCATAAATTTAGTATTTATAGTGAAAAAGGTATATTGACAGGTTTAGATCAGCTCACTCACATGAGCGATCACCTTTGGCACTATAAATGGGTAGTGAGCAAAGATGAGACAATGTGTCACTCGGTACTTGTCCAATGAGGGATAAGTTGTAAGACACGAAAGATATGTCACCTTAGTGGAAGCTAAGATGAGGTCCATCATATTTAAAAGGATCATGCATGGTTACTCACAATCCATGCAGCCTGTGGTTTAGCCAGATACGAGATTCTCTTTGGCGTTTTGATAGCAAGCAAATGGAGGGACTCGGGTTAGGCGCTGATATAGCAACTAGACTAAGATCTGTAGTGTGCATTGAGATTAGATATACGCTCTTTCTTCGAAAAGAGAACTCTACCGTAACATATATTTCATACGACATGTGCTTTTACGACCAATAGTAGAGGTGAGTAAATGGATCCCTACTTTCTCACCGTGTGAGTCCTGTAGGTCATAATTGATGACCTTAATTTATTTATGCCTTTAGGAGACCTTCAACTATGTCACGATATTGATATTTTAGTATCCGTTATTTTGGCATGTTATCTATGGTCATGTATGATGCGGTCTAAAGAGGCATTGCTGGGAAAACGATTGGACTGAAACTAAATGATATGAGGACGAAGGGAAGACTGTTTGGTAACACATTGATATTGGTCTGTACTCATTGCCGGCAAGTTATGTTACTTCTTGGAAGTTGCGACATAACTGTGAGTATATCATATTTTATGGAGATTGAGTATTGCTCTGAGTCAATCTTACTCGAGATGGATTAGGAATGCTTAGTCTGATGTGACCAAATGAGTCGGGGCATAATGAGACACTTTTAGGGATGTTGTTATGTTGGTCTTCTCTAGGAGAGATTTTGTATAGTGCTTCAATTTTTCTTTTACAACTATGCTCAATGGTCGCACGGCTTATTTGCCAGCATGAATAAGATTAAGAACATATTGAGAGATGCAGACCCGGAGTCTTGCCCACTATGTGTGAGTGGGAGATGTAAGAAAGGGGCACCCATAGTAGGCACCCCTTTACCTTCTTTTGAAGGTTATGAAACGGTTTGAGAACCACTTCATGAGGCTTGATGGCTGGCCATTAATGGCCAGCCGGGGGTTACGCCTAGAGGGGCTATTTACATGGCTCCTTTCATTTTGGATGGTTACTTGCATCAAGAATGATCTCTCTCTCAAATGGTTCTCTCAAGTCATGGCATCTAAGCTATGGAATTTGTAAGTGTTGCTTTGGTATTACCACGTAGCACACTCCACCATGATGTGAAGATCATGGATGAATAACGACGCTGGAGAATCTGTGGAACAACAGCACAAGATTTGAGATATTTTCAACGAGGTAATATCGCTTTTGCTGTGCATTTTAATCTAATTTTTCTAACACTTAAATAGCTTAAAATGCAGATAACTTGTAGTACGAGCTCATGTTATTAATGTGATAATAATTTGATTGAAAATTGTACTGACTAAATTCTCAAATGTGTTTGGTTAAAAAAGAATTTATTTACAAGTTTATTTATCTATAAATTAAATATGCTAATATTATTAACGTATGTATCATCAGCTAGTAGGGGTGTAAAAAAAAAACCGGTAAATTGGACTGGTGGGTTTGGTCCGGTATCGGTTTTATTTTTCTTTAAACCGGTCAAAATCAGTCCAGTTCCCATTTTTCTTTTTCTAAAATAGGACCAGATCGGTTTATATATATATATATTATAATTTTTTATATTGTATATAATTTATATATATAATATATAATTATATATAAAATAGTTTTATATTATATGATAAATTATTAATTAATATAATATTAAATTTTAAAATCTTATATACTCTATAATACAATTATATATATTATAATATATTATCACTATAGTATAATATACTATTATATATATTATATAATATATAATATAGTATATTAAAACTAAAAAATAGACCAAACATGTAAAACTGAAATTATGGATTTAAGAAATGAATCAATTTTTAAAAATATAAAACTGATGTATATCAATTCAATCTTAAATTTTATCCAAATTCAAACCAAAATGGATAGATTACACCCGTCAGCTAACATAACAATTATTTACGCATTCATTCATAGGCCAGATCGACTTTATAAATATCAACTCTGTGATAAAACCGTGTGAGTCAAGGATCCTAAAGCAGTGCGCGTGAGACTGTACGAAGTGGGCATCCTCAGTAGTACCAAAGGTCTTACTTTCAAAGTTACACGCTGACCAATAAGACGAACGATTCCGCTTAATATATAGTATTAACTCACTCTCTTTCTTTCAGTCCCACAGAAGAGAGAACGGCCGCCCAAAGCTCTGTACCATCTTGCTCTTCCGCTTCTTCAATCACTTGAAGACAAAAGGAAAAAGAGAGAGATAAGACGGAGTTTTATTTTTTGCAGGGAGAATTAAGTAGGATGGGAGAGGAAAGGGTATAACTTATTTAGAGAGAGGGAATCTTTGTCTTATGGCATGCCTGAGGAAGAAGCAGCACTCCATTGAAGGCCTCCCAATATCCGATTCTTCTCTTTTCTTGGCCCACCCCACCAACCCACTTGAAGACTTTTATAAAAAACTTAATCTCTTGCTGCTGATTTTCTCTCCTCGGAAATGAAAAGCTCGTGGGTCTTTGTGCGGTTTCTTGCCGTGTTCTTGGTCTTCTTTTCTCTGATTGGTACTTTCTGGCCCTGCTTTGTTACTAGGATTTATTATTTGGATTCATTTAAACTATCTTTCGTGATCGTTTGAAGTTGAGATTTTTGCTTGTTTTGTTCAATGGATATTTGGTCTTTCTATTTTCTTTTGTTCTGGTCTATTTCAATTTGGCCTTGTGGGGTAGGCTTCTGTAAAATTCTCATAAATATTTTTATAATTATTCTTATAATGTTTTTGATCGCTAGTATTCTTATAATTTTCAGACTCTGTTCATTAGTTTTTAGCGAGATAGATTGGTTTATCTTGAACGTCGAGATTCTTTGGGTTACTATCGTAGACTGGTAATTTAATTGTTTATTATATTTCAGAAACTATAATCTAATCCCACGTATGGGAGGAAGATGAGAAAATGGATGACGAATAGATTTTTTCTATAGTAAAAATTGATTCTTTGTTTGAAATTGTTTTAATTGAGAATAATATTATACAATTCTCTCAGGGTTCGCTGGATCTTTTAACTTTTTTTTTTTTGATATGTAAATATTTTAACTTGTTATTGTTGTTTTCATGCCACTATTGTACCGTAGAAAGATTACTTTACAGTATTTAAATTCTTATTGAATGACATCTTTTGTTTTTCTGTTTTTTGTTTTTTTATCGATAAACAAATGATATCTTTTGTTTTTAATGATTCAAGTAATCTTTTTGGTGATTTGGTGGAACCAATGTCGATTCACTCTCCAATTTGCAAAACTATCAGATTGTGATGTTCTATCATGTATGGAAAATGATTGGGTGACTCCCAAATGTGCTCCCTCATGTATTTTAATTTTTTTTCTTAATGGTTAAGGAAGTGACTATTAGTGAAATTGTGAATTTTTTTCCCTTAATGGTTAAGGATGTTTAAAAAATGTTTGAAAGAAAGTGAAAAAAAAAAAGTCCAATTGCACTAGGGGGCATATTTGCAGTGCACATATGGGAGTCATCCTAGCATTGTCCTATCATATATAGACGCTGATACGTCCTTAATCTCAATAAAAGTTTGAAGAAGAAAAGTCATGCCTGATCTGTTATAATTGTTTCGACCGATTTTGCATGAATATAACTTATCAAAAATAATTTTGCATTCCATGAATATTGCTATACTTTGATATAAATTGTAGGATGGGTATTGAAAGCACAAGTATTACCAAAAAAATAAAATAAAAGAGGAAGCTGAAAAAAGGGTGATGAAAAAATTGTTGGTGCTCGAGTTTCTTTTGGCCATGTTTTCAATGATGTAGATGCAATATCTGGCGGCTAGTTGGTTTTCATCTTTTTTTAAACCATGTGCCTATGTTAATGGAACTTTTTTTTTCCCATTCCCTAGCATCCATCATGACAGTGCAAGGATTCACTGGAACCTATGGAATAAATTATGGAAGAATTGCAGATAACATCCCTTCACCTGAAGAAGTTGCTACTCTTCTCAGAGCAGCAAAAATAAAAAATGTAAGAATTTACGATGCCGATCACAGTGTTCTAAAGGCATTCAGTGGAACTGGGCTTGAATTAGTGGTTGGTCTTCCAAATGGATCCCTGAAAAATATGAGTTCAAGTGAGGATCATGCAATGAGTTGGGTTAAAGAGAATGTACAGTCTTTCCTTCCTGAGACGCACATTCGTGGCATTGCAGTGGGCAATGAGGTTTTTGGAGGGAGTGATTCTGAAATGTGGGCAGCTCTTGGTGGTGCAGTGAAAAATTTATACAGTGCCATAAATAAGCTTCATCTGGCTGATGTGGTTCAGATTACCACAGCACATTCACAGGCTGTTCTTGCCAATTCCTACCCTCCCTCTTCATGTATATTCAAAGATAGTATTGTTCAGTATATGAAGCCACTTCTGGAGTTTTTCTCACAAATTGATTCTCCTTTCTGTTTAAATGCCTACCCATTCCTGGACTATACGTATAATCCAGAGGACATTGATATTAACTACGCTCTTTTCCAGTCAACTCAGGGGATCTATGATCCGAAAACTGAGCTGCATTATGATAACATGCTTGATGCACAGATTGACGCAGCATATGCAGCTCTGGCAGATGCTGGATTTAAAAACATGGAAGTCATAGTTACAGAGACTGGATGGGCTTCAAAAGGAGATGATAGTGAAGCTGCAGCCACAGTAGATAATGCAAGGACATATAATTATAACCTGCGGAAAAGGCTTGCAAAGAAGAAAGGAACCCCTTTTAGGCCAAAAAGGGTGGTGAAGGGATATGTCTTTGCAATATTTAATGAAAATTTGAAGACTGGGGCAACTTCTGAGAGAAATTTTGGATTGTTTAAGCCTGATGGGAGCATTGCATATGATATTGGGTTTCATGGACTTGTATCTTCAGCTGCAGATACATCACACTTGTCTTTGAAGGTTAGGGTTCCTGAACGCATGATAAAACTGATCTGTTTTAATGCTAACATCTTAGGGATTATGTTTGCTCAGTCCAAGTCCTTTTTTGAACGTCCTCTTTGAAAACCGATAGAAATTTATTAGAGGCTATTTAGCTAAAACATCCCTCTTAAAATATAATTATTAGCAAAAAGGAAAAAAATCAAATCTTGTTTCATTTCCTCATATTACTTTGTACCTGTTATCATCTTGCTGGACAGGGTTTTTATTTATGTTCTTTTATTTGAGGGAATATACACATGAAGAGATTTCTGGGGGCTAAAAAAAGTGTAAGTGGATGGGAAGCATATAAGGAGAATTCGAATTTACATCTTAGAGAAGCATAAGAATCAGTAACTCTATTTTTGATAAGAAGAACATATATATTATTAAAAGTATAAGCATCAGTAACCTCGGGATGTAGCTTTGCTTAATCCCTCAAAAAAGGACTCATAAGACAGACCATAACATTGTGAATCTTTATGCTTGGACATGGCGGTTTGGAAACATGAGCAGTACACCCTATCTGTTCTTACTATGGACACTTCCAAGGATTCTAGCCATATTACTTTTTTATCTTCTAAGGGTGATTGTTGATGGAAGAAGTCTGCCCTTCATTTACTTATTAAAAAAAAAAAAAAAAATAGTCTGCCGTTCATAACCCATTTCCATAACTATCCTATTAGTTTTGCATAGAAGACTATCTAAGGATAGTTATTCTGCCCTGCTCTCTCACTTCTTTTATGGTACACCATCTTAAATTTTGAGTTGAGTTATTCCATGTAAAATTTTAAGTTGTTATTGGGGAATACTAGCTGAGGAGAACCATTTTTTTTTTTCCATTTATGGTGTGCCTTTGCAGTTGATATATTTGTGCCTCCAGCAAGTAGATAGAACAATAATCAAAGAGATAGTTATGGAAACCAAACATGCTCTTCATTTCTACTACAATTTACAATTTTTAAGTTGCATGTGAGCACCTTGGAGTTGGCTCAAGTGGTAAAGGCCTTAGGCTTGGGGGTATGCCCCCATGTCTAAGGTTCAAATCTCCTTGGGTGCCAAACAATTTCTAGTGGCCATTGGATTGGGAGACTTTTCTCTTGAATTACCCGAAGTGCACTTGCGGGAAACTCCTTGATGATCATATATATGCAATCTTTTAAGTGAAACCCATGTAAGGGTAGGCGTAGTCCAAATACTACAAGAATTATCAATATTAGGAAAATCAATTTTCATGACTCAAGCAACCAATTATACAATTTCAAACAAGCGCACGAGTCCATACTTTTGACCTTTTTGGCCAAATATGGTACGTAGTTCATACAAGAGTGATCCAACGAAAGCCGTACTGACCTTAATTAGTTTTCCTTGATCATCCGGTTGCATGCAATGTCTTTTCTGGAAGATTACATGGCGGCCATTGATGTCAATAGTTTGATAAAAAGTAAAAGTAAAAGCATTTACCGTCGGCCAAAGTTCTAGATTTTCTCAAATACGTTTGGTGCCGGTCGTCGCCCATTTTGACAGAAATCATGTTGTAGTTCGTTTATATTTAGGAAAATGTTTTATGCTATATTTGTATCACTTTCACATTCTACCCTGGCCTTATACTAAAATATGTAAGATGTGGAATTTAATTATTTATATTGTATTTTAAAAATCTATAAATATTTGTCAAATGAGAATTACTACTGGCTACAAAAAGATCTCATAAAAATAAAATCATAAATTGACAAGATTTTATATGATCCGTTAGATTTATTTTACAATAGAAGTAATTATATAATCAAACATATCACATCAATACACCACGTTAGTTCGTAGGTTTACTCTTTTGTAGAATCTCTTTGCGGTTAATGTTAAGATATAAAATAAATAATAAAATCTACATCTTCTCATCAGTTTAAACTTTTGAGACAAGTGGTGATTTTACATGATATTAGAGCTGAGATCCTGAGTTTGAACCCTAACTCTACACTCTATTCCATTTAATTAAATATTCCACGTGTTGAGCCACTCATTGAGGGAGAGTTTGGCCACACGTGAGGAGAAGTGTTAAGATATAAAATAAATACAAATAAAATCTAACTTTTTCCATCAACTTCAATTTTTTAGACAAACAGTAATTTCACAATTAAAAGATTTCTCTTCTCAAACATATATCGTTATATATCTTCATAAAACTCGAACTCGGACCTGTACTTTAAATTTGTTTCAAAACTTAAAACTCGTATAAATTAGCCTATTTAATTACTTATATTATATTTTGAAAAAAGAAAAGAAAATGTGAGTGTAATACACGCCATAGACTCAATTTCAGAGCCGATGCTCGTGGGTTGTCTATAAAGTCTTGTGGTTGCATCGTACATTCCCATTCCTCCCAATAGACATTGTCATTCGTTGTCACATATATCGTTTGCTGTGTTTTTTCAGTGAGGAAAAGAGAAACACAGAGAGCTCGAGTTGTCAGGGACGACCTGCAGAACACGTACAAGGAAATCAAATGGCAACTTCTACTCATCGGGTGGGCTTTATAATTTGGTGCTTGATCGTCGTAGTTGCCCTACTGAAGACCGCTACTGCAGAAACCCACTCTGTTGGCGATGAATTGGAATGGAGCATTCCTCCACTTGGCTCCATTGCCTACGAGACCTGGGCTCGTGAAAAGGTTTTCGAAGTTGGCGACACCATAGGTATTTAATTACCACATATATAATTCAAACATCATTAATTAATATCTTATATCTCTCTTCAAAATCCCATCCACTCATGATCTGATGAATATAATCTTGTACATGCAGTGTTCAACTGGAATGGGACGCACGATGTTGCTGAAGTGACAAAAGAAAACTATGACAACTGCAATGACACTGGCACCATCGCTCTGAGACAAACAAGCCCGGCAAATTTCACTCTCACGTCCAACACCACTCGCTACTTCATCTGCACAATCGGTAACCACTGCGACCTCGGCCAGAAGGTGACTATCAGAATTGGAGATCAATGGAGTTCTGCTTCATCTCTGGCTGTTGGGACCTTGTCTGCTGTCATCTCCACCATAGCCATCTCTTTCTTCACATTTTTCTGAAGATCATTCCGTGCTTATAATTCATATTATTACAGTGTCTTTTTTTTTTTTTTGTGTATTTTTCCATTTATTTACCTTTCATGTTAAGCCATTTTATTAATTTTCGATCTTGCATGTAGTAGATTGGTGCACGTACCAATCATGTAGCGTATACCGTACCGGAGGGAATTACATGAATAATGGAACTGGTCACAGCTCATTACATAAATTTTTCTATCAACTCTCCCAAAGTCTGCCAACGGGAAAAGACCGCAGAAAGAATTAGGAAGAAGCTCCTCCACTCACTCTTCAAAGTTCAAACTTAGGCCTAGTTTGGATAACTAGAAGTGTTGAGAAGTATTGTGAATAGTATAAGTAGAGATTGAAGTGTGTTTGTACATGGGTTTCATTGAGAGCATTTTGAGTTGTTTGGATATATGAAGCATGTTGAGTTGTTGACTTTTAGATAAGTAGTTGAAAAATGTATGGGTTTCAAAATATTATAGTAATTTTATAATAGTGATAAATATTATAATGATTTTATTATAGCAATTTTTACCCAAAACTAAAACTGATCTACCGGTGAGTTTACATAGGGAAGACAAGCTGACACCAGCCAGACCCATTCCAAATCAATAAATAATTATCAAACTTGAAGAAAACTTCAAAATCGAGCTTGTGACAAATTAAAACACAAAAAAAGAAAAAAGAAAAAAGAAAAAAAAGTCCAGATCACAAATTCACAAATCAATATGTGAAAATTAACAACTTCAAAAAACAATAGTCACCAGTAAAAAGGAGGAAACTCAAAGGAGAAAGGGGAAGTTGGAACTCAGAGAGATGAGAGAAGTTTGGGAGGGGAGAGATGACAGACCTTGGGGAGATGAGGGATATGAGAGCTCGGAGTGAGAGATGTGTTGGGGTTTAATGCGCGACGTGAACACCGTGAATGAGGAGGGGAGCGATGGGTTGCAAGGCTGTGTGTGAGTGAACTGAAGAAGAATATGGAAGAAGAAGAGGGAGGGGAGGGGGTGGGGTTATTAAACCTTAGATTGAAACAACGTTGTTTCATACAATTGTTTTCTAAACTTTTGGTGTAAAAAGACAATGTTGTTTTATGCACAAATAATTTAAATATATATATTATCGGCCGGTTCCGTGGTTTAAACCAAGTTTACATCAAGATTGAACCGGCCAATGTCGATTTTAACATTTTCCTATCATTGGCCTATTTCGGCCAGTTCTCTCTGGCGACCGGTTTGTGTCGATGATGGCTGGCTTGGTCGGTTTATATATACCCTATAATTTTAAATATTTCTTTTTACATTAGTTTTGTATTGACTCTAGAAAATGGCTTTAGGTGCGTTACCCCGGGTGCACCGGAGGTGGCCCCGACCATGTTAGGGTGAAGTAAAAAAGTTTGAATTCATGTCAAGAATACTTTTTGGAAGCCAAAAAACCTAAACTCATGTCAGAGGTGTTTTTGGAAGAAACACCAAAAAGTTTCAAGAGTAGTGATTCACAATTTATATACAACTTTAAATAAATTAATATTTTTTTATTAGATTTAAACCCATCAAATCAAAAGTAAAAGTCAGAATAAAATTTAAAATAATATTATTTTATTACATAATTGTAAACAAGTTGTTATTAAGTAGTAATTTTATCATTTCTTAATTTTGAAAGCTGTTTTGCCGAAAATGCTTGTAGAAATCAAAAGGGACTTTTCAAATAAAAATACCTTAAGATAGAAAAAATTCATAAAGTTTGCCGAAAATGCGAGGCTGCTAATCGGAACTTATTTTCTTTCTCATTCTGAATGTTAACATTGTGTTCAAGTGTCTTCTATTTAAGTGATTTACTATATATTTTTAAATTAATTTTTTGTTATATTGAAACTTTGAGCATTTGCTGTGTTCCTTTCTGGAGTAGACGAAAATTGCAATATTGGTGGAAGATATTCATGGAGGAGCTTTACTAGGTACAAGCGGTTTGGCACACCAAATTGAGTACCGATGTTAACATGGTTTTTTTTTATTGAACAGAAAAATAAAAGAAGAAAACTTTTGAGAGAAGTAATGTCTATTGTCTCACAAAAATCATTTTTATCTTCAATTCGCACAGTTTTAATAAACGGATGCCTTACATCATTATTGATATACAATTTGGTGCGCAAACTCGCTTGCAAAAAGACTTTTCCTTCGCAGAGTTGCATGAGTTTTCCAGATAGCAAAAGAGAAAAGATGAGACATGAGACTGTCGGGACCAGTGGCCCTAGCAGTTCCCATGCATTATTGTATATTATCTTTGTGTAATAATCATATATATGTTGATTTTTCTGATTTTCATGGGGGGTTAATTTGTGGAAAGCACTGTCCATTGACTAAAGAGATCGCAGATCAGCAGCATGCTTGACTGCTTGCATTAGTGGTTGTGGAAAAAATGAAGCAATCTAGAATCCTAACAACAATTCCACAAAATAATTAAATAGATAAAATTCTAACCACAGTCCCATTCCTGAAAAATGACACATGAAGAACGCTCCCTTATAGAGAAGAACATGAAAAACACCAATCATATCAAACACTCCCTTATGGTTATTGGTCAATAACGACACAAGACAGAGGGAGATAGCTAGATAGTTCCGTCGTAGGAAACTAAACACATGAATATGATTGCTCTTCTCCCCCCCACCCCATTTTCTGCATTTCTTCTCTCTTGGGCGGCTGGGCCTACGCTTTGAATGAGCGAGCTTTGCAAAGGGCTGTCTCATGGCCTCTCACTGTTCTTTGACCGGCTTTCACATTTCCAACTGATCTTTTGATTGGCTTTCTAGCTCTTCCTGATCTAGCTTCTCTTATTTGTTATTTTCTGAAACAGTAGAGCATAAATACGTATCATTATGATCTAATATGGCCTTAACAACGGCATTCATGCAATCCCTCGTGATATTAATGCATCAAAGAGTAATGTTATTTATAAATTAATTTAACATGTAACACACTATATATCATGTGACCCATTACTAGTTTTATATCGATGGAGTTTAAAATTTATAAAAGGAGTTGAAGTACAATAATTTTTTTTTTTTTAACGTAAACTGATGTGACACACTTCCACAACAATAATATGTTTATCATGTCGATATATTTATTCTTTCGTTAAATATATTAAAAGATAAATTTTAAAATTTAAATATTATAAATAAAATATTAGCATTTTAAGTGAATTTGATGGTGTGCCATGTACACATTAATTTAAAACTAAAATAACTCATATGGCAATCTTTCCTCGATCTAGACGAGGATGAAACATGGCCCGAAAGAACAAATGTTTTGGTTCAATTATCCTTTTTATTTCTATTTTAATTTTTATGTGTTCATGTATTGATTTTGATTGGGTATTTTTTTAACTCCTCATCCCTTCATAATAATATGAGCCATATCCATATATAGTAAGAAGGTATCATGATTTACATAATTAACCAAAAGATCATGAACAAAAGCAATGCAAAAAGTCATTGGTTTTGGCTACTTTCATTTTCGAAGGAGACGACGTACGCATTCTGCTGCACGCCAGTACTTTAATTTACATGATTAATTAAGAGCCGTGCAAGGGACGGCTCCCGAAAAGAACAAAAAGTTTTTTTATTATTGTTTTTTAATACTTTAAAACATTTTTTTTTTTTAAATATCACTACATCACTAAAAATACATTTTCTTAATCCTTATGTCAAAAAAAAAAAAAAAAAATTTCAGGACCCATTTCTCGGTGACAATAGCATTTCTAATTAATTAAATGTAGCTAGCCTTTTTTTTATTATTATTATTAGTAAAAATAGACTTCATTTCATTCAATTAAACCAAAATTATAGCTGTGACTGATAAATACAGGAAAAACCTTAGATTACAAACTAAATTACTTATCTGTTTAAAGCTTCCCCACACATAAATTTCTCTGCAAGGATCATTGTCACAAAACCTTCTGAGATTTCAATCTCAATTTGTTTAAGAATGAAACACTCTATAAAAATAGAGATAACCATCACCCAATCTCCAAAGGAGGAGAATATATCCAACCCTCATCCTTCAAAGGAGTAGAGGGAAAACCACCCACCATCCTCAAAAGGAGGAGCGGGACGGCATCCTCCAAAGGAGGAGAGGGATGCTTTTACTATAGACAACAAGTCCAATAGTCTATTTTTTTACTACCTAACACAAACAACAGAACAGAAAATACATAGGAAATATAGAAAATAGAAACTTGGAATACACTGAAACTGGGAAAAAAAAAAAACATTGAGCAAGAAGGCTGTAGTGGCACGTGAAGGACACACGCCATGCTTTAAGTGTGCTGAACCGTCGATCCTGAAACTACCGAGATCATTAACCTTAAAAATGCCGCGCGTGGTAACAGCAAAGCCCTCTGTGTGGTAATGCGTGGAAGCCACATGCGCACTTTGACCCATGCATGTGAATCATGCGTCGCTCCTTTTGACGAAATCTTCAACTGGCTAAAAGATCGGCGGCTTAGGAACCCTACAGTGGGACGTGTGGTGGTCATTAGCCACTAGAAAACTTTAAAACGACGCTTCTCCATGCTTTGACGAGAAAAAACAAAACAAAACAAAAATAAAGAAAACAGAGTACTAGAAAGGAAACAAACTGGAAAGATAGAGGTTCTGGGTTGGGAGGAGGGAGGGGGGAGGACCCAAATCTCTCACCCCCGCCTCTGGCTGGTTTCGGTTTGGATGAGTTTCTAAAGAGAAGTCAGCAGTTCTCTCTCTAAAAGGGGTTTTCAAATGTAACTAGTTACCTTGGTAGACCTTTTTTTTTTTTTTTTTCCCTTGCAATTAAAAATAATAAAAATAGTACTGACCAAAGGATAATGATGGCAGCTTGAGTAATAGAATTTCCAGTTTCATAGGTCCATATATCAAAGCCATCTCGATTGAAACTGAGAGCTTGATTTTTCAATGATGATGACTTTTACCATAAAGAAATGAATTGAGAATTTGAGCAACGTCTAAGATCGATCACCATTGGGTTGAAATTTAAGGTCATTTTACATTTAATATGTTTCACTATCCTCCCTTGACCATATATATATATATATATATGTTGGGGAAGTTTTCTCATCCATGAGCCGTTAAGTTTGGACTTTGATTTTTTATTTCCTTATTGTAAAGATTTTAGGGTTCTTGATCGTCTTGTTTAGTCCAAATTAGAATATTATATTGGAATATTATTAGGTTAGAATATTATTGTTAGCATTTGTATATAGATGGGGCTTCTATGTCAAAAGTCTTACATCATTGGCGGAATTTTAGCTCCCTGTTTTATTATACAAGTGGAAGAAGGCACACGTGGTAGAAAGATTCATGGAGAGAGGAATTCTCTCTAGATGAGCCAACCCCGGCCAATTGTCTCGGAACATTAATTTTCTTACCGATCACCATCAACCCAAACTCTCCGTCATTCCCAAAAATGAAAGTTAAAATGAGACCATCTTAATTAAGCCCTAGGCCATTGCTGTCTGAATTAGGGCCCCCCACCCCCATGGGAGAAACGAGAAAGTCCTTAAAATAATAGAAAAATAAATTGGAAATCATCAGTACCTCGCATGGGGGTGGCGATCGAGATCCACCCCAC
Organism: Pterocarya stenoptera; assembly: GCA_003123785.1. NCBI lineage: Eukaryota > Viridiplantae > Streptophyta > Magnoliopsida > Fagales > Juglandaceae > Pterocarya > Pterocarya stenoptera. The sequence goes on from QEOT01124079.1 coordinate 131,728, forward strand.
CAGCCATGCATCCCTAGTTTCACAGGCCGCCACTCCTCCAAACAGTGGTGGAACCAGGAATTTATTTTAGGAGGGGTCAAATAAAGCTAAAATTATAATAAAATATTTTTTATTCTAGTTCTATGCAATTTTTCTGGCCCGTGGTATAGAACGATATGATAGTAAGATCTAAAATAAAAATAAAATACATTTAATATAATCTATGTATTAAAAAAATATATAATATGTTAAGAATTGAGAATAATATATCATTAAAATAACATAGAGACACTCATACAAATATATCAAACAAAAGAAATATAGAATGTCTAAAATTGTAACTTGCGTTCTGTTAAAGAAACAAAATCATCAAGTATTGAATCTAAATCTAAATTCTTAACTATTTCTTTTTCAATATAGACAACTAAATAATCAAGTATTTTATTTATTTTATTTTTAAATTAGATTAATTTTTTAAAATTGAACTTATAAGTAATTAATCTATAAGATCAAAATAATTATATAGAGGCGGTCAAAATAATCTTTTAGAGAGGGAGCTAACATAAAATAAAATCAATATCATCCTATTACATTGTAAAAAAACTAATATATATATTTTAAACTTTTTGGGGGAGGGGGGCCATGGCCCCCTCCTACCCCTTAATAGGTCCGCCACTGCCTCCAAAGATCGATGATTCTTTTCATTATTATTTTTTACTATGATCATGTAAAGGATTTCATGATCCAGAATTCATGATCCAGCTTGTTGAAGTTAAATTCATTTTTTCACGGAGTACTACTAAGTCAGGTAAATTCGATATCATCAACACCCTAACGGTATGGATACAAAATTAGATTAAACCAACCAGATAGTCCAAGGCTTCCCGGAGAAACCACTTCAACAGATAATATCCATTGCACAAAACTCCAATCTCTATGTCACTAGCTTGAAATAACGGATATATAGTATGCATTAAGTATAAGAATATTGGGTGTTTTAATCATTTCATTTATCAATCTAATCAATTTTAGAAATACAATGATCAAAATACTATACATATATTTTACACTAAATACATAGTACTATACATTTCATTTATAAAATGAAATGAGAAATATTTTAGCTACAAAATGATTACATAAAAATAAATCCACAAACTGACGTGGCTTGATTCAAAGTCATATTGTAAAGTTACTTTTAATATAAAGTAAACCTAACGCATTACGTGAAGCCATGTCAATTTGTGAGTTTATTTTTGTGTAATCTATTTGTGTTTGTAGGAGTTCTAAAATGAAATTGAGAAGATCCTGTGTATAATCATGTGCCACTAGTATATATAACAAGAGTGTCACTACACGTGTAGAATTTCCATTGCGGCATTTCTCCAAACAATTCAAGCGCAAAACTCAAACACCCACAATTAACGTTCAACCTTGTTTGCGGGTAAAATGAGCGCAAGTGGAAAGCCCATCAAAAGTTCATGGAACATGCAAACTAGCTATGATAGGAAGGGAGGGAGAAAGAGACGGTTTGACGATGATAAGGTTTGATCAAACATAAAGTTAGGAGACAAGACATAAATGAAGGGAATGGGACGTGAAGAGGGATTGAGGCAACAGAGGGAGGGACAGCTTGCTTCATTTTGAGATCTGGAGGACTGCTAGAGAGAAGGGGAGAACCAGAGATCTCCAATACCATTTTTCCCAAAGAGAGCTCCATGGAAGTAATTGGAGAGAGTTTACATCCTATATATACTTGTGGATGTATGCCTTAGTGGTAAATCTCACATAAACGCTGGTCTTCTTTACTTCTTACCATTATCATTAAGCAAAGCTATGAATGAACACTCTTAGCACACTACCATAAAAAAGTACCACATAAAAGGCGATGATCATTCGACCATTTTGTTGAGGCAAATTATTTTTTATCAGCATATATACCTCTAGGATTGTAATCAAACCGAGTCGAGCCAATCTTTGGTCTGTCGAGCTCAGCTCGACTCAAAATACTCGAATCCGAACTCGAGATTTTTATTTATTCTATGCTCAAACTTGACCAGATAAGCTAAACACCCAACTCGAACTCGAATTCATCCCACAAATGAGTTCGAGCTGAGCTTGAGCTCGAGCGCGAATTGTTTATTTTTTTATTTCTTGAATAAAATTTAATAATTAATAAATTAGGTAAAAAAAAAAGAATCTAATATTGAATTTGTACAACTAACAAATAGAACATCTATTGAATTATAAGATTTTAAAAAATTTATAAATAATTAATATCTAACTAGTTGATATTTATATATAATAACAATATATTATATGCCTACATATATTATTAATACATACACATAATATCATAGCATATATTTATTTCATATATGGTTCCCACATACTAGTATAAGAAATTATTAAATATTATCGACTAATTATTGTACAAATTATAAGATATACCTATAAAGTATATTCAATATATAGACATAAGTAATTAGGTTATATATTATATATTTAATTATAGAAGTGTTATGCTTATATTATTAGCTAATACATATATATATATGTAGATGTATATATACATAGGTGTATGTATATATTTATCAATATATGAATTAGCTTTAATTGAGTCGAGCTAACGAATCAACTCGAGTATAAACAAGAGGGCCTTAATGAGCCTTAGTCAAGTAGAGTCAAGTTTTGTCGGATATATGTCATTTACTAATCGAGCGGATATCTGCTTTTATGGGCGAGCTTTTTTTTATCATGTTGAGTTCGAGTCGAGTTTATTTGGACGAGTATCGAGCAGGCTAGCGAATAAACTAGTTCATTTACAGTCCTATATACCTCACTAGCCAATCCAAATATCTATGCATGGCATGGATCATGGACCAAATGCATGCAGCACTGATTGTTAGTACATTGAAAGAAACACACACAACGTGCATGTATGTAAATCAAATCTTAACATTGGGCAATTAAGGTTGCGTTTGAGTAGTAAGGCGATCTCAGATATTCTGTTTATATTACGAGTGAAAAAATAATAATAGAATATTAAATAGTAGTGAATAATAATGAAAAATATGTAAAAAATAAAAATAAAATAATAAATAGCTCTTCTGCCTAAACTAGCCCTAAATCATCAAGCCCAACCAGGCTAATTACCTAGTCCAGCCCAAACAATTGGCCACAACACTAATTATCCCCGTTCATTTCAGGCCAGCTGGGCTACTAATTGTTCTGAGCTAGGATAGAAGCTTTGCCACAAGCCTACCCTTGCCGATAGCAATTGGATTAGAACAAGTCAATAGCAAGGCTGCTGTTAGAATATGTATTTCGTTTATTTGTCATATTCAAGAGCCACATGCAATTGCATGGATTGCTTGTTTGAATTGAATGTACATATAGATATATAAAAACTTTTGATCCATTCATTTTTCTGCAGCCATCTCAACGAGCCCTTGAACTTGAGCCACGTCCTTGTGGACTGGTCTGACATTGGCCTATTTTGTTCGAGTTCAACTGCAACACGTAATGGAACCGACAATGAGACTGGTCCAAAAACAGTGCCAGAAACAGGGCTTTTTTTTTTTTTTTTTAATAATGTTTTTCTGCTTCTTCTTTTGTTAACAACCATACGCAACTTCACAAGTGTATACCCATACATGGTGAGCTTTAATTTGTTCCATCCATATCCCAAACGCATTGCCATATTGGCACTTTGAGAAAAGACAACATTTTGAGATCAGGGAGTATATATCAGGGTCGACCTGTTGAACACAGCAATAATGGCCAGCCGCATAGGTTTGATTGGGTGCATGGTCGCTGTGCTGGCCTTATTAAAGTTTGCAACTGTAACCCCTGCAGGATTTTATGAGGTTGGAGACAGCTTGGGCTGGAATGTTCCCCCAAACACCTCCTATTACTCCGACTGGGCTAACACCAAGACATTCTTCCTTGGCGACCAATTCTGTAAGCATTATTAATCCTCATCAGTTTAATATGTGACCTTAAACAGCTAGCTAGCCAGCCAATCCATGCATGCACTATAAGAAAATTATTTATTTGTGGCAAGTTAATTTTAATAAAATGATTATTTATAGCTAAAATGAATCTATTTTACTCACAAATAGTCTTTTCGTCACAAGCAAATGGTCACAAAAGCCTGTTTTTCTTATAGTGATGCTTATATTTTTGCTTTAAGTGTTGAAATGATTTAATTACATGCATAAAAAAGAGATGAGAGAGTGACAGAGGTTGTTTTACTTTTACCCTACATCTACTAATGATAATGACACTTAAACGATATAGCATTCAACTGGATTGGAACGCACAATTTGGCAGAAGTATCAAAGGCTGATTATGATAACTGCACCAAGGTATAAAGTTACTCTGGTAGCCCTCTTGTATTCACTCCTCAATTAATTGGTTCTCACTACTTCATCTGCACCATTGATGACCACTATGAACAGGGTCAAAAGGTGGCTCTCACCGTTTGACCCTAGATTTCACTATTGGATTGCCTGCCGAACCACCCGTGTCCTCCGCTTCATCACTGACAGCAGGTATGACGCCGGACAGAATAATGATTATTCTGCAGGCTAGCCAGTTTCAATAGATAATCCACAGAAAATAAGATGAGAATTGCCCAAAAAATACAGAGAAATGCCTCTGATGTTCAATTCAAAATTATCAAAATTCAAGAATGGTCTAGTCAACCCACAAGCCGAATAGCTAAAAATCGACCGTATCAGAATTTTACTAAAAATAGCAAAATCTCAATAATCATGCCAAAATTAAATTTGTAATAAAAGAATTAATCTACTAAAAATCTAGCCCAAATCAAGTTTAGAATCACTTCCTAAATAGTAAATAAAATATTACCATAAAATGAAAAAAATAACTAAAAATAGGAATTTAGAGGAGAAAATAATGGAATTTGGCATCTAATATGATGCACACCAAGCATGGCTATGCATGCAAGATGTGTGCGCCTAAAAGAGCTTTTCGAATTAGGGTCATGCGCGATTCTGATACCTGTAGCCAAAGTTATGGCTAGAATACCGAAACGTACCCAAAATTGCCTCAAGTAAGGAAAGATCACGATTTCTTGTCATCTTTGTGCTGATCAACCACCTCAAGATATTTCAACATAGTCAACTTGCAATCTGAAAACTCAGCATCATCCTACATCAATAGCCCAGGGTTGGAAAGAACTCGGATCCTCCTACATCAATAGCCCAGGGTTGGAAAGAACTTGCCCTCGAGTTCACAATAGCTTCATTGGGATCTACAAAACAAGGTATCAAATGTTTCACATTACATACATTAGAAGTCTTCAAATGGCTGGGGAGGCATAACCTGTATGCATTATTATTGATCTTCTATAGGATCTCACAGGATCCAATCTTCTGCTCTTTAAGCATATTATATTCGCCAATAGAAAAACAATCACGATTTAATACTGCCCAAACAAAATCACCAACATCAAAAAGTACCTGACGACGATGACTATCTGCTTTGAACCTTGTACTTGGAATTGCTCTCATGAATGGCCAATTTCACTTGATCATGGATGCCCCTAAGATGTTCTACCATCTCATCTGCCTTGTAATTCAAACGACCTACACATGGGATAGGGGCTAAGTCAAGCACACCGAACGGGTTCTAACCATAGACAATCTCAAATGGGCTCAGCCGTGTGGTTTTGTTTTTGGATTTGTTATAGGCGAATTCTGCTTGGGGAAGAGCCATATCCCATTACTTTGGCTTATTTCCAGCCAAACTCCTCAAAAGGTTGCCCCAAACTCCGGTTCACCACCTAAGTCTGACCATCTGTTTCGGGGTGGTAGGCGCTACAGAAATTCAACTTTGTCCCCAGTTTCTCCCATAAGCTCTACTAGAAATAGCTCATGAACTTGGTGTCACGATCTGAAGTGATTGACCGGGGAACACCATATAAACGAACAATCTCCTTGAAGTAAAGATGAGTGATCTGAGCAGCATCTATTGTTTTCCTGCAAGCTACAAAATGGGTCATCTTGGAAAACAGGTCAACCACAACCAAAATAGAATTCATGGATCGTTGGGTCCAGGGTAAGCCCAACACAAAGTCCATACTGACATCGAATCAAGGAGCCTTAAGGCATGGGGGTGTACAAGCCTGCATTGGTGAGAACCCCCTTAGACCGCTGACACACATAACATCACTCCATTTAATGAGCCACATCACTGGTCAGTTTGAGCTAATAGTAATCAGAGGAAACCAGGCGAACGTCTTATCTTGCCCAAAATGACCCTTGCTATGAAGTTTACTAATAATCTACTACCTTAGTGAACAATCTGGGATGCACAATTCTAATCAGCGAAATAAATAACCATTATGCAAAATAAAATCATTTCGTTGACCATCAGTTACCTCCCAAATGAAGGATTTGCTGGATACATGTCATTGAAAACCTCAAATCCTACAACTCTGGTGGTCATGCTAGTGAGGAGTAACGTATGATGGCTCACGGCATCTGCTAAACAATTTAGACTTCCTGACAAGTGCCTCAATGAAAATGTGAAATCCTACAAGTAGGCCACCCACTTAGCATGTTGCTTGCTCAATTTGCGCTGGCTATTAATGTACTTCAGGGCCTCGTGATCAGTAATAAGAATAAACTCATGCTGCACCAGGTAGTGATGCCAATGCTTCAGGGATTGAACTATGACATAGAATTCCAGGTCATAAATGGAATAATTCTTCTTCGATCTTGACATCTTCTCACTGAAAAAGGCTATGGACCGTCCCTCCTGACTCAAAACACCACCAATGTCAACCCCAGATGCATCGCAGTTGAGTTCGAACACCTTATCAAAATCTAGAAGTGCTATAACTGGCGTCTCTGTCATCTTCTGCTTGACCAGTTGAAAACTGGGCTCTACCTCTTCAGACCACTGGAAGTCACGACCCTTGAGGCACTATGTGAGCAATCAGAGTGCTGAAGTTTCTGATGAACCGGTCGTAGAAGGAACACTAATCCATGGAAACTCCTAATATCGTGCAAGGTATTAGGCTTGGGCCACCACAAGATTGCATCTTTCTTTGACTGATTTGCATGGACACCGGGCGTTCTGATTGACAAATAGGCACTCTGTTCTCAACATATCAAAAATAGCTAGGAGATGATCAAAGTGTGACGCCCATGTCAGACTATAGATGAAGATATCGATGAAGTAAACTACAATGAATCTCCCCATAAAAGGCTGTAGAACCTAATGCATAAACTTCATGAATGTACTGGGCACATTGGACATCCCAAAAGGCATGACCATCCATTCATACAACCCCTACTGCATCTTAAATGCTGTCTTCCACTCATCGCCAAGTCTTATTCTAATCTGGTGGTATCCACTTTTAAGGTCAATTTTTGAGAAGACCTTAGAACCGAACAGTTAATCTAGCATGTCATCTAGGCGTGGAATGGGAAACTTCTACTTCACTTTAGTCCTGTTGATCGCTCTGCTGTCAACGGGTATACGCCAGGAGCCATCTTTCTTCAGTACCAGCAGGGCAAGGACTGCACATGGGCTCATGCTCTCATAGATGTAGCCCCTATCCAAAAACTCCACCACCTGATGCTGCAAATCTTCAGCTTCTTTGGGACTAAGGCAATACGCAGGTCGTTTGGTAAACTCGACTCCGAAACAAGGTCGATCTGATGCTGAATATTCTTCATAGGCGGTAGCCCAGGAGAAAGATCTTCTGGCATCAGGTTAGAAAACTCTGATAGCAGCTGCTGCACCTTTGCTGGTAAATCTGGGTCCACGTCTGTTGCACTATTTGCACAAGGTAGCAGGACATAAATCACAACTTTCCGCTCAATCTCCTCTAGAAACTTAAGCATAGAGAGAAGGTTAGTACTATTGTCTACCAGGGTAGGAGTAGTTCATTCCCGGCAAGGCACCTACACAATCTTCTTCCCTTTGATACTAAGGGAATATGTATTTTTTCTCCCATCGTGAACAACACTATAATCATACTGCCAAGGTCTACTTAACAATACATGACAAGCATCCATAGATATGAAATCACACCAGGCATTATCAAAATATTTTCTACCGATCCAAAAAGACATTAGGCATCGCCTATCTACTATTACCTCACTGCCTTTATTTAGCCACAACAATTTGTTTGGCTTGGGATGACGATTTGTCTTCAACTGTAATTCCTGGACAGCTTCTTCAAACCCTACGTTCTCATAACTGCCACTATCAATGATCATCTTGCAGACTTTATCTGCAACTGTGCAAGTCATGAGGAAAAAATAGGTTATCAACCAATCTTCACCCGAATCACCCTTGGGAGTCAGTAGACTCTTGCAAACGACCAATGTCTAATGGTCATCACCATACAATACATCTCCATCTTCATCATCATTGTACATAGGCTCTTCAAACGTCTCAATTTCTTTTTCCACATCTTCCTCAATTAGGAGAGTTTTGCCTGTTGATTAGTAAGCTTCCTGCATTCAGTTGCTCTATGCCCCTATTCACCACACCTGAAACATCTAATATTAGTGTTAGAACTCTAACCCTGCAATGGCTACTGGGCGAGACGAGGTTCTTGAGGGCGAACCGCTCGACTGTTTTGATCGCTTCTGATCACTAGTCTCCTATTTACTACTTTTCTACGACGAGTGCACACTGGTATGCTTCAGAAACTGTTCACAATAAGTGAAGGTTGAGAACATCCTGTAGGGACTGTCGTAATCCTCCTAAATACAATGCCACCAGCAGCTCTTTTGTCTTAGATAGATCATTTAGAGGTATAAATTGATAAAATTCTTTAGTGTAATCATCAACTGATCTCGTGCCCTGCCTCAACAAGTGAAGTCTCTGAAACAAAGTTTGAGTACCGAAGGGAAGGAAGTGACTCTTCATCTTCTCCGAATCAGTATTCCTGGCCTTACCATACCTGTTTCGTGATCGTCTCAACTACTCCAACCACGCAAATGCTCTACCTTTCAGTTTGATGGCGACCAATTTCACTTTGACACGATCAAGGACTCCTTATAATAAAAAAAATCATCTCCACCTCATTCAACCAGTCAATGAACCCTTTAGCTTGTAACGTACCATAAAACTTGAGTAGATCCGCACGGAAGCTGAGGTCTCCATGACATTCTCCCGACCATGGTGCTCCAAGTATAAAGGACGATGGTGATATAGGTTTTTGAAACTGGAATCGGAATTGGAATTGTGATCTTTCATCTCACGATCGCCGATATCCTGCGCCATTAGACGCTGAGTTAACTCTGCAACTTGTCTCTGCAAATCTTCAATCATCACATCTTGAACGCTACGATCACGGTGCGAGACTTCCTCTTTTGGAACCTGCCCACGACGACCAGAACCACTAGCCATGAAAATTGATGAGAATAATCCCATGAAAGATGCTAAAGCTTTAATACCAACTGAAGTCGGACAAAATAGTGATTTTTTTGCAGATTAATTTCAATAGATAATCCATAGAAAAAAGACATGAGAATCACCAAAAACACACAGAAAAACGCCTCTGATGTTCAATTCAAAATTATCAATAATGGTCGAAACTGAGGCCCTAGATACCATAACCCGAGTAACATCACATGGTTCCTATGGAAGTCAGTAGTGTGCAAGTTTGGTGTCCCAAGCAACCTCATTTCGCATAATGTAAGGTAATTCAATTTCGACCACTACCGGAATTGGTGCCAAGAATTGGGGGTCGAGTTCTGATACTCGTCCCCAGGACATCCTCAGTCCAATGGGCAAGTCAAAGTGACCAACAAGACGCTGATGGGAATGCCAAAAAAATGATTCGACGATAGGAAGGGAGCATGGGCAAAGGAACTCCTCGCCGTGCTATGGGCATAACGGATCAAGGTGAAAATGCCGATCGGGGAACCCCCTTCACCCTCATGTACAATCACGAGGCGATACCGCCAGTAGAGATTGAAATTCCCACATACAGAGTTCAGCACTACGAGCAAGAGCCCAATGATAAACAACTAGAAGAATAGCTAGACCTGCTAGAAGAAGTTTGACTGGAGGCTGAGATAAGGATCGCAACCAACAAAAGAAGGGCTGAGAGGTGCTTTAACAAGCGTGTGCGGCCGAGGACGTTCAAAGTTGGAGATCTAGTACTCAAAGAACCAGGAAATACAATGTGGGATGAAAGAAAGATAGGCCCCCGGTGGGAGGGCCCCTACGAGGTCATTGCTACAAATTGTCTAGGCTCCTATCGCCTCAAAGACTCCCAAGGAAATGAGTTTCCTCACCCATGGAATGTTGAGCACCCATGAAAATATTATTGTTAAGTCGGTTTATTGTAATAATTTTATATGTCCTCATACACTTGCTATGGGCCCTAATAAAAGAAGTTTTTGTTTTTTTCAATGGCTAATTTCAGGAGCATAACATAACGCACCAAGTGACCTCCCGTCCGAACAAGTCTTTCAGCAAAGTTAACACTGCACAATGGGAACTCCATCAACACTTTACCTCCCTGTGAGATAAAAAAGGAAAGGTACTCCTAAAAGGTTGCCTTGTCCCTCTCGTGGAGGAGTGCGGGTTGGTCCTCGACCACCCGAAGACAAAGACTTTCCTTCCTCATAAGTGTCAACGGGTGGAAGCGAGACCAATGAGAGACTGCCTGAACAACTACCTCCCTAAGGGACAACGTAGGAAAAGGCAGGCCTAAAGGTTGCCTTATCCCTCCCGTAGGGGAAAGTGGGATTAGCTTCGCAACTACCCGAATAATTTACTTCAACCCCTGCTACAATGAAGTATGGATCAGCACCAGCCTGACCAAAATTTACCCTTTCCTGTGATGTCAACAAGCGGGATCGGGTCCAAAATAGACTGTTTGAACAATTTACCTCCCCACGAAAGAGGATAGGCGAGCAGGTGGCTTAGCCTCCTTGTCCAGGAGAGTGGGACTAGCCTCAAGGCGGTTCGAATAACTTACCCCAACCTTTATCACGGTGAAGGAGGTGATTAGCCATATCGTTGTCCAAACTACCTTCCCGAGGGGCAACAGAAAGAAAGGTAGGCCTAAAGGTTGTTTTATACTTCTCACGTTGGAGTGTAGGTTAGACCTCAGCTACCTGAAGGAAAAAACTTTTACCTTCCTCGTAAGCGTTAACAGACAGGAGCGGGTTCAGTAACAAACTGCCCTAAAACTTTACTTCCTTGTAGGAAACCATAAGGGAGAGCGGTATAGGCGCTCTCCCCTTTGTTTGTTGCTAAACCCGCTCCCTCAAATCCCTTAAAGCAAATCATGCTTTCCCCTTCAGTAACAAGAGCATATGGGTAAAGGTCACATTATCCCTCGAGTAGGGGAGAGAGGGATTTGCTTCACGGCTACCCAAGTAATTTAACCCAACCCCCGCTACGACGAAGTGTGCGACCTACGCTAGCCTGATCCAAAATTACCCTTTCCCACGATGTTAATAAGTGGGAGTGGGTTCAGTAACAAACTGCTTGAACGGCTTACCTCCCGGCAAGATACTCTAGGGAAAGGTAGGTCTAAAGGTTACCTTATCCCTCCCGCAACAGAAAGCGGGTTCAACCCTGAGGTTGCCCGAATACTGACCCCAACCCCTACCATAGTGAAGGAGCAGACCAGCTACATCACTGTCTGAATTACCTCCGCAGGGATGAAAGAGGCGGTTTGGCGTGAGACATTCCGACCTCTTCTCGACAGAGAGCGGCCAAATTCACGGACTTCTTGAATAATGGAGCAAAGGACGAGGACATCGCCAGCACAAATGACGGCAATGCAAAACGTCAAGACGAGCATCGTCAACAAGCATCATGCAGCATAGGCCGGAAGCCTAGGTTTGCAAAACTAATTTCTATAACGAGAAGTCGGGCTTAAGGCCACCTTGGCTCCTCACAGTTACACAACGAACAAAAGTACGACAAGACAAATATGGAAAGTGCCTGCACCACAAGCAAAGTCATGAAGCCTTGGAAAGACGCCATGGAAAGACGAACATACAGCGAAGGCTGACAAAACGAACACAAACAGGAAGACCACCAACAGGCGAGGTCATCAAGTGTTGACCAAGCACTAGCGGGGTATAATAGGAAACGTCGTGCGGTGAACCCTCACGACTGAGCTCTACCCGGGCCGGCCCTTAAAAACAAAAGGGGAAAAGAAAAAGCAGGAGGAAAATAAATACAATGGAAAGAATGCAGAAAACACATAGCCAGATATAATCAACAAAAGATAATTTTATTAATTACTGAGAGCTACAAGGAATAAGTTACATCATAAAGCTGCAAAAATACAAGGGACAAGTTACATCATAAAGCCGCAGAGCTATAAGGAAAAGTTGTATCATAAAGCCACAGAGCTATAGGGAACAAGTCGCAACAAATTCCAATGTTCGACCATAGACCTAGACCGTAAAACGGCCAAGGATAATCTGAGAGGACCAAAAGACTGCACTATTCTCAGACCCATTTGAATCAGGATAAGCAGAAAATCTCCAACAACGACGAAGATATCGCCAAGATCGGAACATCTCATACTTGATTTCTACATTGAGAACTGCTTACCAGATGAAGGTCGTTCACCATTGCAACCAAGCTCAATCAAATTATACTTCTGATCGAACATCAAGCAAAGATCTCTACCACTACAACGTGTCAATAACCCCCAAAGTTACCTCAAAACATCAATAGGGATGTAATAAGGCAACTAATTGAATCATACAGTGATGACCATTGACCAGGAGATGCTCGAGACCGCCCGCCGACTGTGGTGAATGGCTAGGAAGTCGAACTCCATATTCAAAAGGGCAAGAACAATTGAGGCACAATAAAAAAAAAGGCGAGAATGAGAACAAGGGGTCCAGGACCTCAACAACGGAGGATTGGCAAAGAGATCTGCCTAGAAAATCCGCCCTCAAAAGGCTGGGTCATTCATTGCAGAACCATCGCTGAGGCTGCTAGGAATCAGACTCTTCCCAAGGATGTCACGATGCCGTAAAGACTCATCGTGCGGGGAAAAATCCCCCATGTTCATAACCCTGAGGTCACACTGGGGGTTCTGAAGAATGTGAGTCTTCATCCGCTCCTGGCCTT